>BHDV01013299.1:252047-262868 GCA_005406045.1 Adoxophyes honmai
CAGCCGAATTGAATACCTCCTTTTTTGAAGTCGGTTAAAAATACAGCCGAATTGAATACCTCCTTTTTTGAAGTCGGTTAAAAAATAAATAACCAGGGTCAAGTTGAACGCATTTCATGATTGTAGTCTAACACAACCGTTGCTAAGTGCATATAGGTATAAGACAAAGAAAAAATGTAGAAGGACATTACATGTCGTGTAAAATTATTAACTGCTCACATATAGGTACCACAGCACCCAGCAATTTTATACATAAATAATACTACTGCAGCAACGCAAGCCAAAGTAGTATGTAAATTTTCTGATAAAGTTAATTACGTAATATTGAATATTTGTTATACACATGTTAATATTTTTTACGAAATATTCCTAAACGATTACATTTATTGAAATATGTTAACTTTGAATGTATTCAATTTATCTACTATTTAACTCTTTCCTTTCAATAATAAAAGGTAGCTTATACTCCGTTTTTTTTTGGGTTGAGAATTTTAACTGACAAATCCTTACACATTTATGAGTAATCCCAAGATATCGGTGCAAATTATTATGATGTTTGATTTAAGAACATTATAACAAACAATGTTAAGTCTATTTGCATAAATCATTTCCAGTTTTACTAATGAATTCCAGAGATAATTTCAAATTGTGTCCGTTGAAATTCTCAACCCAAAAAAAACGGAGTATAGCGTAGGTGGTTAATAGTAGGTATACTTAATACGTAAGACTCGCATTATTATTTGTAACAATATCACTACATTCCCTCAATACAACTATTGGCAGTTGCAAAGATATAAAGCTATTATAGTAACGTAAATAATATTAGAACAGTTATTATAATGCAAACGAGCCAATGAAAGTTGAAGACATCAACATAATTTAGCTTTTACGGCTCCCTTTATATTATTTAAATAAGTACCTACTTGGTACATAATAAGATAATAACATAGAAGCTGTAAAATTTTATGACTTTATGTGTCAACCCTAACCTACGCAAACTAATTTGCGTCGTTGTTTTCTAGTGGTCTGTTCGTTGGATTGCGGTCCGCACGGCGTATGCGCTGAGGGCGTCTGTCGTTGCGACGACGGCTGGACGGGCGCGCGATGCGACCAACGACCGTGCGACTCGCGGTGCCACGACCACGGGCAGTGCAAGAATGGGACCTGCGTCTGCACTCAGGGCTGGAATGGAAGACACTGCACGCTGCGTAAGTTGAGGACGACTGTCCAGGCTTACTTCAGAGCATCAGCTCTAAGATTTAAGTTCATTTTTACGTAAAGCTGACCACTATCCCAGCTGATAAGTCGAGGTGTATCTCCCTGGTTCAGTAATAGCACATTCTCCTGAAGAGCCCAGAGCTCAATGTCAGGGACTAGTCCTAAGTAAAAAGAAAAGGCATACACTGGATAAGTAAATGGAATTTTCAGCTCCCGTTCGAGCATAATTGAATCAAGCCAATTTGCCTACTTTTGGTACTGTTTTTGTAAAATTTAAATGTTTGATGAAATAAAGGGATGCATTCAAATTCTATAATCATTCAAATACCCTTCAATTGATGTCTTGCGCACCATGCGTGTGTAACCATAAATTGTAAACTTTGCATTGGATTCAGCTGGTTGCCCCAACGGCTGTTCTCGCCACGGCCAATGCCTGCTGGAGGACGGCGTGTACCGGTGCTCTTGCGCTGACGCATGGGCCGGCACCGACTGCTCTATCGCACTAGAACTTTCCTGCACCGACAACGAGGATAACGACGAAGGTAGGAATAGTTCTAAGTATACAAAGTTACGGAATGGTACGGCATTTGAAAATTTTAATTGACTTATATTCTTTACGCAACGTAACCCTACTTGTCAATATTGAGAGGATCAGTTGCTCACAATTGGCTGTCTCCTGACAAATGGAAAATGATTTTGAAGATGGCATGACCGACTGCTCGGACTCTGAATGCTGCTCGCGGCCCGAGTGCGCCGACCACATCATGTGCCTCGCGTCCAACGACCCCGTGGAGGTGCTGCTCCGGAAGCAACCGCCCTCCGTCACCGCCTCCTTCTACCAGAGAGTCAAATTCCTTATCGAGGAAAATTCCGTCCAGAGCTACGCACACATGGACGAGTATTCTGAAAGGTGAGTGCACCCGATATAATCTAGACTAACGGTATTTACCAAACACCAAATCACTTCATGCACGTAAAAGATATCGTTCCACCCTCTCAGAGGACCCTGATAAGCCGTAGCCCTACAGCAACGGTATCTTTTACAAGTCAGCATAGGACTGGCCTGTCGGTTCCTTGCACAAATCATGAATTAATATTTGCACTTTACAATGATTTTAGATTCGTGATATCATCGACGAATAGGTAATATAAATACGTAAGAAGAACAAAATCATAATAACATAGCGTAATTAGGATCTAGCACCTGAACCATTTGTGATCCCGCTCATCTTCCTTAACCTCTCCGATGGATTTGGTGTGGTTATTTTAATTTGATCGATAACGATACTTTTGTGAGTTACCATTTATTTTGTCATCTGGTGGAAGTGTTTTTGATTTTCCTGTTTTCTCGGTGTAAATTATTGATTTATCATTTGCGATCCTAGCATGGTTAAGTTTCACCACTGACCATGATTTCATCGTATTATAATGTTTTGGTATTTATTATTTTTCACACCAGATCCGATGTGTTGTGTATTGTCTAATGTTTATCCTTTGTGTGTGTCTAACCCTACCTGTTTGTCTAAACAAAACAAAGCGTCTTATGATTATAGTTAACTGAAATAATGCATTTGATAGAGCGCTCAAAGGCTTCCGAACAGTCTTGTGTGTATTCCAGTTGAACAAGCTAATGCCGTCGGCATAAGGCTCACAATACTCGAATCATGACAGACATTCGTGCCTTCTGTTGTTACTGGAATAGCTATCAACTCGACACGTTAAAAATATTTAGCATCGGAAACTTATACGGACCGCTTCATTTTTGTTATTTTAACATTTTATTTATGTGTACGTCTTTCATGATCTGAGTTATATATCAAGTATATTCGGAAAGTTTTAGTTGCCTTGGCAAAAAGTAAAGATAGAGACTATCGAATTATGATCTAATCCGATCTTGATAGTATAATGAGATAACGCAAAACTGAATAAATCGTAGTCAACCCACCTCGCTTTATATGCAAAGCGCCTGTAAGTTTGTTTGCATTAAAACACAAGCCGCTTCACTATTTTGTTTAAGTTGAATCAAGAGTCTAGAGTGGTTATATTGCGTTCTGGCATTTGTTTCTTACAACCTGAGTAAACTCTGCGGAGAGCCTTCGTGCATTCACCATCCAGCATGCCTGTTGACTCCGTATGACATTATCTTGGTGCAACCTGCTGCGATATTAAATTAGAGTTTGTTATTCCAAATTATACCCAATTTTAAATATTGATAGTGGTTGTGTTGTTCTAATGCAAACGGGCTTCGTCTCCACGAGACAGTGCGCACCTAATTGATTCGATTAATAAAGCAAGTGTTAAACGCAAGGTAACCAATGTAGACAGCGCAATCGGCCGGAGCGATTGCGAGCCGGGGTGGGGTTGCACTGAGGGATGTAGGTATCTGTGTAGTAATCTGTCCTGTCTTTCTGTGTCCCTGTGCCGCCGTGTGTCCGCCACTCCTAGCGAGTTCTGGAATTCCTTTACACCATGGTAAGTGTCAGTCAGCCCGCCCTCGCCCCTCAGTGTTCAGTATCTGTTGACCTCTTCCCTTTTGTTGCAACTCCTGCATATGTGTGTGATGCCGGCGCCCGCCGCCTGTCCGCAAGCGGCACGCGAACGGCGCCACCGATGCTTCTTCATTTTCGTTCAATCCTTTGTCTGTATTCGTTTCATTCTCTATGTGTATGTAACATCTGTATGTTTGTCTTGAATGTTCCGTGGCTGCGACAACTCGCGGCCGCTCGCGGCGCGCTCTAAATCACGCGGCTGTCCGCGCCCGCGCTATCTCGCGTTCCCAATATGATTTGCCGCAGCCACAATCGTATTTCTTTGTAATATTTATTTGTCTCGTCTTCTGTGCTTATATAATAGTTCACATATTTATATACAATGGTATACTTTTGTTATACTGTATAAAACTTAGGAAAATCATTTACGCTTTCACGCAAAACGTTCAAAACACAATTCAATAGGCGTAGGTCTTGTAAAATATACGATCGAGACGCGAATTGTATATTGTCAATTGAGCAAAATTCCAGCGAACACGCAAATTGAGCTTCAAATAAACTTACCCTTTTATGTGTTCCTTACCCTTTGTCTGCGTCTTTCATCTGTTAACCAACCCCCTACCCTTCGCCCGAGCTCTTTATGTGTTTAGATCCTCACCCCTGTGACTAACCAAAACACAACTTATTTGAATGTACTCCGACTACTTCACAGCGAGATAATTCTCGTTGACATTGTAAATTACAACCATTGCTTCCATCAACCGGTCATCGACGTAATTAACACTCGGAAATTGGTGCAAAGAAAATTAGCTCCCTCGACGGGGTCACTCTACGATGTGCTGACTTTAAGAAGTGTATTGTTACTAACATTTGAATCTTGTGCATATTTGGAACGACTGACGATGAACTTTTTAAAGTCTAGTATTAAGTTTGGTGTTCTCTTAGTTGATATTTTATTAGTGAAACAGGTTTTACAGGGTAAAAAGTGAAAAGTGTCGTGATGTTTTGTGAATTAGCACTTTGAAATAAAACCAAGCCGCCAATTAGTGTATAGAATTCACCAGTTTCACAGAGTGGTGTTGTAGTTTTTATTTTCCAAATTATTTTATAGTAAACCAACTTATGTGGACAACTGGTTTACAAACAATAATTTAACATTCCGTTTTGAAAAACAACGGAATACTTAATATGAAAGTAATTTGGAGTTCGCCTCGCTTTCATGAGGATCCTGCCGATGCCGCCCATCGTCCAATCTTTATCATACGAATTTGAAACTTGAGTGTCATATTTATCTAAAATTTTAACTTATGTCATTTGTCCTGCAAATAGGACATTGGTTGGCAGAAGTTTGGTAAGCAAAGGCCTACCAAATGGTTAAATCAACCACAAGTTTCTACATCGTGAAATCCCTGTGGACTACCATGTGAACTACATTTTTTTTAAATCACGTAGCGAATGAAAAATGCACCTTAGAGACATGGGTGGCCCGGAGGAGATTCAGTATTTTTGTTGATAGAGATACTGTGCAATCACACTGTGCAGTAGAGATATGTGGCCGCATATTAAGCCAGCTGAATTTTAGTCAGGTTCTTCAAAGTGCATTGTGTATTGGTATCTTACATTTCAGGTTTATGTTTAGATAAGTATTTATCATAAATTGTAGGAGTATCGTTTTATTGAAGGCAGCATTTAGAAGACGGCGGAATGTGGTAATTTGTCATCATTACTTATTTTTCTTGTAACTCAGCTTTGTTTTACAATAGTTGAAATTTAAAAAAAAGGTATTGTTAATATAGTTTTCATTTCTTAGGTAAACTGAGTTATTAGTCCACAGTGCTTATTACTTGCAATTTATTTGGCAACATCTACTTATCTGCCTCGCTAAGTTTTACGCGTTTTGGTAAATTTTCCTTGCACCAATTTCAAACGTCGTGGGTAATATGAAACATACAAATAACAGTTTACATGCCAAGATATTATGACTATGGTATATGTGGCAGTTGTTACATGCATTACACACCCTTCTAGGTGGATTTCCGTTTACCAGCACTGTTACTTCTAGTTTATGTTCAGTTTGAGTTATTTACTTTGCAATCGGCAATTTAGTAAACTGAGATTTAACCTAGATCTTTAGCTGATCCTGATACGAGAATGTGCCATGCTAAAGACTTCTTATTTTATTTTCATGTTGGTTTTGTTCAATTTACTTCACTCACAGCATTTGTTACAAACTTTGCCAGTAAAGCGCATAGCACGTTACTTCGCTCAATAAAGACCGAAGAAGCTCACTGGGCAGTACGTTCCGCACACTGAAACCTATCAATTTATTTAATAACAAAACTAGAGTAATATGGGTTAACGTATTTAAGCCATCAAAGCTTTATCTGTGATCTAATTTTATTTTGATCACTTTAATCACTTTAACTTCACAAAATTAAGCCTAATATAATTAGAGGTTGACTAGAACCGCTAACAAGAGCTTCATCTTGAATTATAAATCTCTTTGTAGCTAAAGTGGGTTTGTTTAATGAAATATGACTAATACACGATTAGATCTTGAATTATATGAAGCTTTTACGACTAACGAAGTTACCTCTAGATTGAGGGTAGTTGCGAACGTTATGGTCCAGTGGGCTGTGCTTTGTGCGGTGGCTCGGTTTGACATGAGCTGGTTTGTGCAGCCGGGTGTCCGTGATGCGGGGGCAGGTGGTCTCACCCCAAGGCCTGGGGATCATCGGGATCCGGGTCTCGGTGGACAGGGAGGCGCGCTTCGGGTTCACTCTCACCAGGCAGGGAGGATGGTGAGTTGAATGATCTTTAGACAAAGGTTCGCTTTTGTCTGGTGGTGGTGTCTGTGGTTTAGTATGTAAGTTACGACAATTTTTGTTGCAGTGTATTTTGTAAAAGGTAAATGTTAACTCTTTTGGTCATAAACTATTGAAATGTATTTCTACAAATAGTGTAAACGCATAGTAGAGTAGATGCAGTATAATGATAAAATCATAAGTATAGCTTAAACTTACAGGTTAACAAATGATAAAAAAGAAGAAAACAAAATGAAAGAACGTCTGACACAACTCGAAGCTCACATTCCAAAGAACTTAAATGTCCAATTTCATTACGTGTAAAACGATCGTAACGTAATCTAAGATGCCCATTTTCCTCGGTTCTTAAACGTGAAAAATTCCGATTGCGTGACAAACAGCAAAATTTGAACAAGAATTAAACACAATCAATAACAATGTTTGTAGTGCCGTCCGTGCGGCCATCATTAATTTTTCGGCCATGGTCGTTATAAATTACCCGCGCGTCCATACAGCCAGTATGAAATCGAATTACCGCGCGGCGGAACGAAACAAGGCTCATGCGAACGAGAATACAACCAAATGACACGGTTAATCCAGATTACCATAACGTTTGTTTATATTTGTTCCCAACGTGAAACAACTTGCACGCTTACCTCTAAGCAGCAAATCGAACAGCAAACACGATTAACGATTACTTTATGAAAACCCATGCACGATCGAACATTAAGTTGTCTCACATCGCTGTGCTTAAATACGACAGCAAAGACATGCCAGTCATCGAGATGCTTCAAGATTATAATTTACGAGCGGTCGTGACCCGGCATCGTGCGAGACTTTTTTCGAGAACTATTTCGAAGCTTTGAAATGTCTCATATCTTTTAGAATTTGTGCTCGTCTTTTTTACACTCATTAAAGTTTACTCTCTTAACGTGCTGCGATAATCTACGACACTCGTAAAATCTACGATCACATTTTGTGGAGTTTTTATTACGAACGGGAAGCTTCGGACACGGCCGACAGTCCACAAATCTTAATGAAGTCGCTTGAAATATATCGAACATGCGAAAGTTCATTAGGTTATGCTAGGTATTTGACTGAATCAAGTCATATAAAAAAGTAATTTTCTTATTTCCTTACCGATGGTGCCTCATTATCAGACTCCATGTACATTTCTATCCTAAAAATGTTTGAGGTATTTTTGTGAAGTCTTCAAAATTTTTCAAATTTTACAAACATTCAAGTGTGTTGTAGATTTGTTAGGAGTTAAGACTTGGCCTGATAACATTGCTAGCATGATAAATAGGTTTACCTGCATACAAAATTAAAACTGTCTTGTAAAAGCTTCGAAAAGGTTTAAATTTAAAGGTTTCAGTTGTTTAAAGACATCAGCCAATGGCCTATTGGTAATTTTTCTTACCGCACCAACTTACCATAATAATTCCGTACTAGAAAAGCCTCTCCTTTATGGCTGTTATTAAACTTAAAAATAAACAGACCCCGTTTCAGTGTTTACTGTGCCGTAATGAAGTCGGCTATAATTTTTAATAGTTAAAATATTTGGGTCATTAAATTACGTATAAATATTTACCCTCTGCTCACTCAAGTCCATTGACTTTGGCTTAATATGACGAGTAGAAGTAATAAACGATATTTTGAGCTTCTTAATTAAGTTAGTTTAGTGCGAAAATGCGAAAGTTTTCATGTTTTAGTGTGAAATGTTATTCCATTGTAAATCAATGAAGCTTTGAGCCTTGTTGTTACCGATTTTGACAATTTAATTACTCGATAAGCCATGGTATTTTTCATCATTTTAAGGTACCATCGCGAACAGGGATTGTTGAGCCACTTACCTATGTTTGTATCTTGGTCGTGTAATACTAATCCAATAGCCGACATCTAGTCGGTCACATCTGTCATTGATTACACGTCTAAATTGCGAACAGTGGCAAGTGGCTCAACAATCCCGGTTCGTGACTGTACATAATTATTTTAAAAAGAGTTTGCCGTGTGGAGTCAGGTTTAGAAAAACACCTCTCCATTTCTTCCGTAATAGTTGGCAGAGTTAACATTAAATTATATTATTGAATGAAACTTTGCAAAGACCATGTGAAATACCGTTCATCTCTTTAGAGTTATATTGCCACAGACGGGCACATTTTCACAACCTTCTAATAGCTTTTGTTTCCGAGGCTATTTTTAACAGTTCGGAGGTTTAAAGTTATATAAAATTGGTACAATAGTGACGGCCGGCTAGCTTATCGGCAAGGCAAGGCTTGAGTCGAGTCGCGCGCGGCATATACCATTCCTGTCACTGTATTCAGTATTCAAATTTTATTGCATTATAACATTTAAGTTACAAAATGTTAAATGCCCTGTTGGGGCGTAGCAATTTAACTTTAAACTAATCTAACTTATATAGAGAGACGTCAGAAAATGACAAGTACTCTATTTCGCGTGTGCTGAGCCTAAAGTTGCAAGCCTATGGCCTACTATATATCTCATCCTATTCCACTATTCCCTAAGTAATACTCTTATTACTTAAGTTAATGTAGAGAGTAGAGTTGTTTAAAATTATGCTTTTCTATTTCTCTAAATAGAAAAGCATAATTTTAAACCTACAAACAACTCTACTCTCTACATTAACTTAGGCTCGCTACATCGCCGGCGTACAAAAAAGATTTTATTGAAGAAAAATGTTTTTCGTTTTCAATTCAAAATTAGTCACTTCCGCGCTTTCGTTCATAGTAGTAAAGTTACAATAGCAAATACCGGGGATGTCTAAATACAATTTCCAACTTTACTACTGGATTCTGCCTTTACAAACTGAAAGATTACTTAACCATTTTTTGAAGTATGAACAAAAAATACGTCTATACAGTGTGTTACCGGCGTGCGGGCATTTCTTGAAGCAGTGTTAAGAGATGCGGTTTGTTAATCGAACCATTAACTTAATTGCATTAAAAAACAAAATTTCACACGGCGTTACTTTTCTAAGAAAAGTTTAATTGCACGCAATGTACAACAAAATTTCTGTCACAAAATGACAAATCTAATGTCATCTTAGTATTAACTGGAAGTTAAGTGAAGTTAAGTTACGCATACATTGAAGACCCAGAAAATGGAAGAATTGCATTTGTGGCTTTATTTTAAATAATTATGATATGCTGATACTTGCAAACGATTGTTAATTTGATGCATTATCGTCAGTTTTAATAAATGCCCGCACGCCGGTAACACACTGTATAGTATCTCGATGACTTAGATCAGGGACTATTAAGCATAAACGTATGTCCTAGCTTCACTAGATGGCGCCTAAGTAGGTTCTAAGTTTCAAAACAAACGTGTGACTGTGAGATCCCGCTTAGGGCGCTATCTAAGTATCTATTTGCCACGGTGATTGTTCACCATTAAGTCACCCATTTGCAGTGCGTTTTCAAGTTTTATAATAAAAAGTCTGTGATGTGATGATATAATAAAACAAAAGAATTTTACGTTTGATTTGGTGTACTTGTCTATTAGTCTGTGTGGCCTTACAGCGGTGTGTTTCTGCCTAGGCCCTAAACTAATAGTAGATTGTTCAACAAGGGACTAAAACAAGCCATAATGTCACGAGATATTTAGACACCCGAGCATAGCGAGGATGGCTATAGTTCGAGTGTCATTATGGTTGTTTAGTCTCCCGTTAAACACTCTACTTTTCACTTTGAATGCGAGGAAAAAAACGACGTTCTTTCTGTTATATAAAAAAATACAATACTGATTACAACAAAGCTTTCCATGTACAAATAATTATGTTTTAATCTAACATAAGAAAAATTTTTAAAAAACGCGGTTTTTCTTTTCTTTTACTTTTTTTTTGTAAAGTGACGCTTTGAATGCTTGCATATTTAGCCAACAGATTTTAACTTTAAACTATTTTTAAGCTTATTATTATTACACAATGCATAATAAAATGTGTTAATAATAAAGAATAAAATAAAATGTGTTAAATTAAATGTGTTAGATTTATGTAAGTATAAGAATTGAAGTTATTCATAAGTAAATAAATTTTCGCTTTTGTCGTTACCTGTTTAATAACACAGCTCCTCTCTACTACTCAAAGGTTGGCTGGTAGAGATCCCTTTTTGGGATAAGTCCGCCTTTGTACTTCAACATTTTTGTCTGTGACTTATTTGTATTTCTTCTGTTTGTACAATAAAGAGTTTTTTACTTACTTACTTACTTAATAATTATTATAATGGAATAAATTATTATTCGTAATCAATAATCGTGTTTTGCGAAATTAAATCACTTTTAAAAGTTTTTTT
>BHDV01013299.1:265030-303847 GCA_005406045.1 Adoxophyes honmai
GTGTTACTATAGTTAGTAATACCATATAAATATTTTTTAAATTTGCCGCGTTTTCTCAGGTCACGCTTTGGTTAGCCAGACTCTATTATTTACAGCACTGATTCTTGGAGGAAGCTATTTTTGTCTTATTCCTCTGTCATTTTTTTTTATTCAAATTTAAGTAATAAAAACGTATTTTTATGATAACACATTTATTTTTAAGCATAAATATGGTTTTGGCATCATTTTCTATAAACACGTTAGTGAAATATTTTAATTTTATTGTTGAGCCCAGAGGAATAAGAAAAAAAGTCCATAGTAACAGGGGAAATCTAAGTAGGTTTTAAATATAAAGTAAAAAATTATATCTCTAATAATTAAACATTCACATATTTACCAAAAAATTGTTTTTATTTTCATCAATATCGCGTTTTAAGAGTAACACAAAACTCGAAAATAGCGACAGAGTAATAAGAATGCTATCCTTAACTAAGGACAGAGAAATAAGATATTGACCGTCGTATTTCGCAGCGATATGCGTCTAACCCACACGTCCACCGCCTAACGCATTCGGGGCGCAATTAACTACCACCCCCGGAGAAATTATTGTTTGGATCCTTTAATTTTAGCGTTGTACAGTGGTTTTAAATCTGATCCAGAGGAATAAGAATTTTCTGGCAGACACAAATTAAACTCTCAGGTACAGTTAAAATATAGCAGTTAAAAAATACTTGCTCAATTCTAGTTATAAAATAACTAATAATTGATGTGTGAAGTACCTTAAAATATTCGTAAAGTTGACCGATTTTTTTTAATTGACAAATGTAGCAAAAATGTAAAACGGACACGTCAGAGAAATAATAATTGTGATAAATTTAATTTTTTTACAAATAATCAAAATCAATTACACAAAAATCAGCGGTTGTCCCAGTTGATTACAGATATAAGATATAAGCTACCTTTAAAAAAAATCAACCCTTTAAACTAACTAATTACTTGATTAAAACCCCCGGACATCGAAAATTAGGCCCTCGAAGAATCACCCTCTAAAATGTTATCTGAGGACGTCTAGAGTTTGTGATGACTTAAAAATTGTACGGACAGCTGCAAAGAAAAGTAACCCCGTAGCAATGAAACCATTGCATTGGTGGGGGGCTACTTTTGTCTGCAGCTGACTGTACCTAATGAATCTACTGTGTAAATTAGATATCAGTATAAGTACAGTCAGCAAAGAAGATGATATTTAAAAAATAAACATTAAAGCCGTCCCACTCTTTAAGAGATCTGCCCTATGTCACAGAGCCGTTACGTCAGTCATTCATGTAGCTAAAGCAATAAAAAAAACTTACATTGTTAGGCGAAATAGATATATTTTTGTTCACTATCAACATTCGGTATACGTTTATCTATTACTCCGCTCGCTATCTAGGTTTCACTTTGATTATTTTTTACTGGTAAACGTACAAATGTACTGATAATTATGAAAATTGAGCGTAAAATGTTCAATTGCACTAAGGCCAATATGAACCTAATTTTGTTTCAAAAACGGTTAAATGAATAATAATGTTATGTTAGAAGAATTAAATATCAACTATAATTGAATAATAATTCAAGGCATATAAGATGTTTAAAGACCTACAGTCTACCGAGTCAAATAAATAGTGACTAAAAGTACGAGTATACTATGCATATCTGCCACCACAAACAGATACATACATACAATCACGCCTGTATTCCCAAATGGGGTAGGCAGATGTAGTTTTTTTTAATATAATTTATTCGTAAACACATTCACAAAACTACTACATATAACATATAACCCATTTTTTTAGTCGTATGTTACGACATCATCGAGTTGCGCGTACATACAGAAATGTACATACTGTTAGCAACAATATTGACACGGTCAAATTGTCATAACTGTGTAGGGTATGCACGCTCTTATTGTCTCATCATCAAGGTCGTGTATAGACTTTTGGCACTTTAACCGTGTCGATATCTTTGTTGCCGGCTGCACCTAATTCTAAAGCCGACACCGCAAGGAAGATCAATACAATGTCATTTATTTGTAGGAAATAAGTAGTTTAAGGCGACCGTTACTGATCCCTGAGTGTAACAGCAAACAAGTGACTAGTGGTATTGAGAATTGGGAATGAAAAAGAAAAGTTAGTAAGAAAGCGAATGGTCACGTAATTAAACTAGGCGAGGATTAGTCCATGTAACGTTTCGTATGCTACCCCCTATGCTAATCCAGGCGTGAAGTTTATATGTTTTATGTATGTGTAAGGACATACTCAAAAAATATATTCAATAAAAACTCCACGATAGGTAGATAGGTATCCATCCAATGAATAAATAAAAAAGTGCATAATGTACTTACATCGCATCGCCACCCAAAGTGTTAGATAGTCATTATTGTCAGGTATTATGTACGTTGTCGGTTTAGAATAACATCTCTTCTCTCCATTTCTTCCGTGGTATCCTAAGAGGCGACTGAGGAAATAGGTTTAGGCTAGCAACCTGTCGCTATGAAACCTCTTTCACCTGTTTTTAAACCTAAAAGTAAACTAAAAGTTGCTACGAAATGTGCAATAGTCATGGTGTGGTCTGTAGAACGTTTTGTATGCTCTGCCTACCCTATTTGGGAACACAGGCGTGATTGTATGTACCTACCTACATAGATGCATACATATGCATGAGAGATATTTCTATAATCTAATATTTTAATAACACATTTTCATATGAAACTTTATTATGAAATTTTGACGGCCGAATAGCCCAGCGGTTAGAGAACCTGACTGTGAAGCTTGAGGTCCCGGGTTCGATCCCCGGTCGGGGCAGATGTTTGTATGATGAATACGAATGTTTGCTTTCGAGTCTTGGATGTTTATCTATATATGTATAAGTAAGTTTATCCGTTGTCTAGTACCCATAATACAGGCATTAAGTTGCCTAGTTTGGGACTAGGTGATTGGTGTAAATATTGTCCAGTGATATTTATTATTCAGAGTCAAACGTCATAATAACAAAGTACAGTTGATTCGGAGAGCACGATGGATACGAAGTTTTCCGATAAAATACGATATAAGTAAGTAAATAAATTGGAACTACATCTGTGAAACAGTTCCAAATGAAAATGAGATGTTTTTAATACTTTTACATACATACATACATAATATCATTCCTGTATTCCCAAATGGGAATGGGGTAAACAGAGCACACGAAACGGTATAAAGTCAATGTCAACTTCACGTTTCGTAGCTACTTTTAGAATTGGATTGAAACATTGATGAAAGAAGTAGAGTAGAATAATTTAGAAGTAAAACATTGATGAAATTTTACTTAGTCGCCTCTCACGACATCCATGGAAGAAATGGAGAAGTGTCATTCTAAGTCCGAAACCACACGGTCAATAATTTTACAAATTTTATTACTTTACACTATTTTCATAATTTTACTACTTATAATAAAAACAGTTATTTGACTAACGGATATTTTTATAACTACATTAAGCGGGAGGGGCGGAATCTGAAGGTTTTGAGGGCGCCGGAGCTATTAGGGTGTCACTTTTTTGACAGTTCCCGTCCCGTATAAAAGACACTGGGATGCCGAGTAGTCTAAAGCCGGTCCTGTTTGTAACAACTACACTTGGTCTAAGATCCCGCCATACGACGACCTTCACCGAGCTGGTTAATGGATCAAACGGGTCATTCCACGAGCAAGGCAGTTTTGCGTGACACTCCTTGGCATAATTTCATTTTATGTTAATGTGTGTTTTGATGAATAAATCGAATAATGCTTCACATCTCAAACGTTTTGCAAAAAAGAGGCATCACTTTAAACGTTATAATTATCGAGATAATTAAATTTTCTTTTTTTCATATAACACGGTAATCACCCAAGCAAACAATATTGGCATGAAATCACGTTTATTGATAGATATCACAAGATTTTTTATGCTATACATTTATAGCCTTGAATGATAAACATCTTAAGTAATAGTTATAATAATTTTAATTAATGATAACCATTGATAAAAAAAAGTAACGTGAAATTATTATTTTTTAACTAGGTATATATATTTTTTTGTGTTGCAGAGTAATATTCATAATCAAGAAAAGCATTATTTAAAACTTATGTTTTACAGTAATAACTCAATAAATAACCAATATAGTGATTATCACGTCTATAAAACCACGGAGATCACTCAAATCACGGTAATCACCGCCGCGGTAATCACGTGAGCAATTTAGTTTTTAATTAATTACTTCAAAACGGTTATTAATAAAAACTCAATATTCTTTGTGTAAGTAGTTATAACACTGCTTAATATGTCAAAATAATCTGAGTTCAATATATCAACAAAAAATGCGAGAAAAAAATAACATGGTAATCACTTTCAACTGTGACAAAAAATTCCTGTTGTTTTCTTTCCTTCGTGATTCGGCAGCGACACAATAAGTCACAGGTTCGCACTGTTTGGCCGTCGCGGCGTGACAGACTCCTTCTAGGAACCTATCGTGGATGTCTCTCGGAGTGTGCGTTTGAGCATTACGACGCGTTTTATGGCCGAATTTGGTTAAGACGCAAAACTCGGGACACTTTTTAAAAATGGTTTTAAAAATCAACTAACGCAATAATAATTATTTAGGCAATAGGATTTAATTTATCATATAATTGGCTTGCTGTGAACAACAAAAACCTATAGTTTCCGCGTTTAGTTTTCGAAGTATATGTCATCAACTAAAAAATTTTGGAGGTGGGACAAGGCGAAAATGTGGACTCGACTGACTTTAGATTTTTGTTTCGCGCATTTAATAATAAGAATATACTATTGTTAGACTTATTTTGAGCAGAATAAAGTGTAAATTACGTAAGATATTTTTTATAAGGTTATCTGTTAAAATTTTGATTTCACAGGCACTTGAACTTGAGAACACGAAAAATCGTACGGCTGGAGAATGGCCCAAACACATTTTTTACGTAATTTAATATATCAAAATCATTGCACATGGGTTGCCTAGCAAATTTCAGTCCAGTATAAAAAAAAAATCTGTATTTCACCGGTTTGGTTAATAGATAAATTTTATACCAATCGAAAGTATGCAGCCCATAGCATATGAAAAACTGAGGTGCCTATTTTTTCCCTGTACTCGACCGGTGCAAATTATCGTATTATAATATAGTATCGATCGACCTGTTCATACATTGCAACCCGAGGTTGTGACAGGAAAAAATAGGCAACCTCACTTTTTCATATACTATGGGCTGCATACTTTCGATGGGTATAAAATTTATCTATTAACCAAACCGGTGAAATATAGATTTTTTTATTCTAGACTGAAATGTGCTAGGCAACCCATATGCAATATATTCTTTGATATATTAAATTACATAAAAAATGTGTTTGATCCATTAACCAGCTCGGTGAAGGTCGTTGCATGGCGGGATCTTAGGCTAACTAGTACAATAAGAGTGTTATAAAAGTAGGACCTGTTACGCCATCTAGCGAAGTGAATAGCAAACGCTCTAACGTCTTACCGAAAGTTAGACCATTTTGACTTTTTACAACCGCAATGAGCATACGCTTCGATTAAACTCAAATAAATAAGATTATTTTGTTGTGCTAAATATAATATAATAATAATATTATTGCTACGCAATATGCTCGTATCGTTTTCTCAATGATCTCCTGCCAGAGATTCCTCACAACAACACTGGTCTCTTTGTGTATGTGTTTTCCGTTTGAAAGACTGACTAGTGACTATCTATGACCATTTATTAGTATTTTTAATACCTGAACAAAATGTTTTCGAGAACCTTTTTCGCATTTTGTTGATACATACATTCATTCGTGACGCTTGTATTACCAAATGAAGTAACCAGAGCATGCGTAACGCTGTGACATTTTTCTTTTTCGCTGTTTGTTCGTAATGATTATTATACCTAGGTTTACAAAGTAGTCCTTTGTGTGTGGATCAAGCATACAATAAGAATCTAGCCTTAATGTCCCACTGCAGGGCACATGGCTCCTCTCAGTATGAGAGGGTTTTTTGGTTGTAGTTCCCGCACTTAGTCTACTACAAGAAGATTGAATGAATCTAGTTTAAAAAAAAATCGGCCACGGAGAGAATCGCATTTGCGCACCTAAAATTCCGAATTACATAGTGATTCCATTATACATAATCTCATAAACTGTAGAACATTATTTATTTTTTTATTTCTCGAACAGTTTTGGTTTTCGAATTCTTACTTTGAAATACTTAATTTTAAAACACAGAAACAACAGAATTTAATGAGAAAAAGTAATTTAAGGTTACACCCAGGCTTTTTAATAATGATATTCCACAAACCTAGTTTCCAAAAATTTTCCCACCTCCTTTGTAGAAACGAGGTGGCACATTATGAAAAAAAAATAGGTTTCAATTGTTTTTCGTTTATAAAACTGTTCAACATACCCTAAAACTGTTTGACAGTTCGAATCTGAGACAATCAAAATCACTGGTTTTTTTATATGTAAATAAATAAATAAATCAATAGTGATGGACAGACGTACTTTGAGTCATTTTGTTTTAACATTTTGGGTCGGAACAATAATAACAAGTGTCTGCCTTCACTATTCCCTTTTAAAATTAAACGTTTACCTCATTCCAGTTAAATTCAATTCTGTGTCAATTCTGTTTATTTTCAAGTAAATCTGGTTCAAAGGACCATGTAGAAAAGCGTCAAATTTGTTGTTAGGCAGCTCACAGAGAACGTTCTAAAGAATTTTCGTAAATAAATTCCGCTTTCTGAATCGGATATGTACCTACTTGTGTGGTTTAAAACTAAATAATGACTAATATTTAAACTGAAATATATTTTGAGAAATGCTCTTCTTCGTCCTTTTGTTGCCGCTTTTTGTAATTTTAAATTTTGTTAAAAACTGTAACGACAATTTATTATTACTATCTTTTATTCGAAGGTTGACTGGCAGATATGCCTTTAAGAATTAGTTAGCCTTTGTATTTTTGTTTGAAACCTTTCACTATGTTTAAGTCCAATAAAGAAAAAGTTGTTTTTTTTCTGCTGATATTAATACTTTTTGCTTAGGATTTGACTGAAATTGATATGAAGAAAATGGTAGGTACCTAATGAAAAAAAAACATAACCAGCATTAGTATTTGCCATTGCGGAGCGTGCAAAAGTACCTGACATGACACGTCCTACGGTATTGTCTTTTTGACTGAAATTGATTTAGTAATTAGTATGTGTTGAAATAGGTCATATTAAAAAAAAAAATTACCAGTGAAATAGACATTGTTTTGTCTATGTAGCGTTTTGTGTGCTCTGCCTACCCAGTTTGGGAATATAGGCGTGATTGTATGTATGTATGTATTTTACCAGTATCAACATTTGCCAAAGCCTAAGTAGAGTACAAAGTATCTAACACGTCCTAGGTACGTCCTACGGTACGGCCGGTAGTATTTAGGTAGCCTTATTGGCACTGGTCACTGCACATCAAAATATGCGTCTTTTGATACCATAATCACTGTTATTTTAAGTATACCATTTTTCAAGTCTTCAAACAAAACGACCCGCTGAAAGTATAGCAATAAAAAAAATACGCGTTACGTAATAGGGTCCGCTCGACAAATCGACGGTAATTTATTACATAACAAATTACTAAACTACTACATAAAGAATAATGGTGTTGCCATTCTACAGACAAAAAATTACATAAATAAAAAGTTATAAGTATAGAATAAAATAATAGACACCTACTTACAAGAGTTGACATTACATTATGTGCTGCCTTTTAGGTTCGATGTCCTCGTGAACGGTGGTGGAGCAGTGACCCTCCAGTTCCAGAGATCGCCGTTCAAGCCCCTGCGGAAGACAGTCTTCGTACCCTGGAACCAGATCGTGGTGCTGCCGCCTGTGCAGATGGAACTGAGCGATGACAGTGTCAAAGTGCCGACACCGAGGTAATTTGACGCACTGGTCTAAGGCCAGCCGTACACGGACGGCTTCAAGCAGTTAAGACCGACTGCTTAAAGCCGCGACCGCCCGGTGAACTATAGTCATTGATTCACTGCCGTACACACGACCGCTCGAGCAGTCGCGACCGCTTCAAGCCGTCAACTGCACGGTGAAATTCCATCAGCACGTCGACGGCTCGCGAGTTGATGCCGACCGCTCGAGCGGTCCGTGTACGTCACTCAGTCATAAACTGCTCGAGCCGTCCGTGTACGGCGGCCCTAACTTTCGAACTTAGATATGCCCATGACTTCGTACCTAAGCCTAAAGATTAACACTACAAGTGTATAGTATTTTTTGAAAAACACGGGGATACTTACGTCTTAATATGGAGATTAACACAACTTGTTTCGGGCCAACTCATGACCTAACATTAGGAGCAGTGCGCTACCGCTCATTCATTTTTTGTGAGTCTCATGGTACTGATTTTCAGTGAAATAACCGAGAGAACTTTCTATTTTCCCTGGATATGTGAATCAAATACAGTATAGCTTTCTATTAATGACTTAAGCTTTTAGCCAACTCCCTATGGCATAGGAATATTGAATTTTTATTTCTTTAGCTTAGTTCCCGTCTGTAAGACATACTCAGAATTGTTTAAGGGTATTTTAGGCTGTTTGTCAACCACGGTATTGTTTTATAGGTCTAGGTTGAATTTTGTGGGAATTCACAAAGACTCAATCATCACAACTTTTCATTATGATTAAGAGCCTGTTAAGATAACAACACTCTAGTTTTTTTTTTAATTTTACCTTAAACCCAAAACGATTATTATCTACATTTTGCCTACTTAATCGGACTTAAACTGGGTTAACTGAGTTACTTGTGTACTCGTACATTATAATATGCAAAAGCCTAATTTTACGTTTCCTTTGTTAATTTTAGGGCACCACCGCGCCTTGATTGGACGCCGTCGCCTCAATGGTGGGAGGTGCAGGCGCCGCCTTGCGCTGCGCATGACCACGAGCGGCTGCGTCCTGAGGTGGTGGCTGTTCCGCCGTTGGCGGCGCCAGCAGCTTCGTCCGCCGCCACACCAACTGTCATCTACCCTGAAGCCCAGGTAAACTACCATTTCATTGATAAAAGCTCGTGAGACCTGACAGCGGATTGCAGTGAAAATTTTCAAAAAGGTCCACCCATATTCTAAGCCTCACATTTCTTTTCTGTGCAGCACACGAATACCTTGCGCCCGTTTTTGCCATATTTACTGAGTAATTTGCAAAAACACGAGATAATGAATAGGACACGACATCCGATATTAGTGAAGCCCGAGGAATAAAGTGTTCATGACAGAAAGCCAACGGTCAGAAAAGTGCACAGTTTCAAATAAATACTGTTTTTTACAGATTGTCAGTGAAAGCATCGGGATCCCTGGATCATCAGTCAAGTTGACGTACCGCTCGTCCCAAGCTGCAGGGTACTTGTCTTGCGTGCATGCTCAATTGACACGGAAGGTGGTACCTGCTGCGCTGGCTCGAGTTCACGTGAGGGTCGAAATCGAAGGATCCTTGCACACTCACACCTATGAAGCTGATCCTGATCTCACTCACGTCTTCGCGTGGAACAAGAGGAATGTCTACAAGCAGAAGGTAAGGTGTTTGCGAACTCAGAATATAGTGATGAAAGAACCTATTGAAAGAATCTTTCTAATAAAGTCCTTTATTTTCAGGTGTACGGCCAAGCACAAGCTAAGATCTCAATTGGTTACGAATATTCATCCTGCTCTTCAATTGTATGGGAGACTCAGACAGCAACTCTGGCTGGATTTGATGTCGATATATCTGACATTGGAGGTTGGGGCTTGGACATTCACCACCATTACAACTTCCACGAGGGTATTTTGCAGAAAGGCGATGGAGCCCTACTCCATTTGAAGCAATATCCTCGTACTGTCCAGGTTTGTATTATTTATGATTATGACTAGTCAAAAAATATGTACTTACAAATAATATCTAAATACATCTTAGATATATTTTAAAATACTCCTCAAATTATAATTGCAAATGTTTACTTTTTCAGGTTGTAATGGGAACCGGTCTCCAACGTGCCCTGAACTGCCCAGACCACTGCAACGGCAAAGCGGCTGACGCTCGCTTGCTCACACCAACAGCTTTGACCTCTGGACCCGATGGCTCTTTGTATGTTGGTGACTTCAACTTAGTTCGCCGCATTACACCAGAGGGAGTGGTCACCACTGTACTTAAACTAGAGTAAGTTTTAAAGCGAAAAATATATTAGAATGTTACTTAATATGTAATTCCTAGAACTTTGTTAAACATTGATTCCAAACTTCCCCATCTGGGAATACAAGCGTCATGTTTATGTCTTATGTTTTTTTAATATTTTTTATTTCTTTTCAGAACCACGCAAGTTGCATATCAATACTACATGTGTATATCACCAGCTGATGGAAACCTTTACATATCAGACTCAGAGAGACACCAAGTGCGAAAAGTAATAGCGCTGGAAAAAGTACGCGATCCATCCTTAAATTCAGAACCTGTTGTCGGTAACGGAGACCGTTGTGTACCTGGAGATGAATCAAACTGCGGAGACGAAGGACCCGCAGATAAAGCTAAGCTATCTCATCCTAAAGGACTTGCAATTGCGGCGGATAGGACGATGTACATCGCCGACGGAACAAATATCAGAGCGGTAGATCCCAATGGAATCATTCATACGCTCGTTGGTCACCATGGTCATCATAATCACTGGTCACCTGTACCCTGCCGAGGCGCTATTGCCCCATATGAAGCCCAACTTCAGTGGCCTACTGGTGTGGCCTTGTCTCCACTGGACGGTTCTCTTTACTTTATTGATGACAGGATCATACTGAAGCTTACAGTAGATATGAAGATCAAGGTAGTCGCTGGGCAACCTTCTCATTGCCGGCTAAGCAGCGATGGCAAACCTGTTAGCAAAGTATCAAATAAAACAGACTCTGATTTCAGAGAAGACTCAAGTTTGGGCACAATACAAGCACTTGCTTTCGCACCAAGCGGAATTTTGTATGTAGCGGAGTCTGATTCTAAGAAGACGAATGCTATTAAATCCATAGACCCGTCTGGAAAAATTATGCATTTTGCTGGAAAACTACAAGAAAATTTAAAGGAATTAAGCTGTGAATGTAACTCAACCGTGTCAGTAACGGCTGTTCCCGTGAACGCTCGCGACGAAGGCGCCGGTTGTCCGTGCCGTTTGAGCGTCGCTGCTGGAGATGAGCCACCAACTAGTACTGAAACTTTGTTGTCTTCTAACGCCAAATTCCAAACCATATCTGCTCTCGCCGTCACACCAGATGGAGTACTTAACGTCGTCGATCAAGGTAAAATAATAAAACATATTATCTCATTAGAATATATACTTTAACTATAAATCGAACCTAGAATAACAATTATGTGCGTTTTCAGGGTCACTACACATCTTGGCGCTGAAACATTACCTACCAACGCATGACGAAACAGGAGAATTTAGAATACCTTACCCACCTACGTCAGAAATATACGTATTCAATCGATACGGCCAACACATTACTTCAAAAGATCTGACGTCAGGAAAGACCAGATACTCCTTCTTGTATTCCAAGAATACTAGTTTCGGAAAACTCTCTGCTGTGACTGATGCTTCTGGAAATAAGATTCAACTACTGAGAGACTACAGTAATGTGGTCAGCTCCATAGAAAATACACAAGATCATAAACTAGAACTAAAAATATCGGGTATCGGATACCTGACGAAGATCACTGAAAAGGGTACAACTGAAATCGAATTAGACTATGACGCCAATACCGGATTACTTAACAGTCGCTCAAGGGTGCGTATTTATTACATCAATTACAATTTTACTCTTCCTCATGTTGTGTTCTATTTCTATACCGGTATATTTAATTTTATTTCATTTTACAGGCTGGAGATACTGTCATCTATAACTACGATGAATTGGGGCGTGTTACCAAAATTATAATGCCTTCTGGAGAACCAGTCCATATTACCTCTGGTCTAGCTAAAAATTATGGCTTAGCAGTAACTGTATCAAATCCGTCTAGCAGTATACCTGTCGGGGTCGCTAAGAAATGCGAATACGTGTTGCATGGACAGTCATTCAAACAGATCACAATTAACAATGGCAAACAAATTACTGAAGGCCGTATTTATTCCAACAACACTTTGCTACTTGAAACACCATGGACCGGTAAATTTGAGAGTATTGCGGCTGCTAAACATCCCCTATTGGAAGCAGCTTTGCCTATCGAAGCTGAAATGCTTCACATGTGGTCACACCAGACGACTACTTTTGGCGACAATCTAATAAACAATATGTATTCACTGTATACCCTTGTCGGTGATGTGAGAAATCCTCAACAGACTCTGAATAGAGAAATATGGGTTAATGACTCCAGGGTTTTGATCATTGAATTCGACCAATTCAAGAGCAGGGAAACGTTCTTCAACGCAGATAGAAATCCCTTGTTCACTATCGCTTACGATGCTGGAGGATTACCACTCTCATTTATTCCACACGGCGCTGGAGTCCCTCTGAATATCTCCTACGATCGGTTCTTTAGGATCAACGGTTGGAAGTGGGGCGTCAGTGAAGAAAGTTACAATTACGATTCCCACGGAATGCTTTCGGAAGTAACAAGCCCACAAGACGGTACCAAATTTATTTATTACAATGAAGGCAACCTCGTTTCGAAAATAACTTTAGCTAGCCAAAAGAGCTTCAAGTACCTGTATGACGACGATGGCGGATTGACCAACGTTATCTTGCCGTCTGGGACAAACCACTCATTCAGCGTTCAACCATCGATTGGTTTCATGCGAGTCACCTATTCTCCACCAGGATCGACCAAAAAATATTTGCAACATTATTCTCACACGGGAGAACTTCTGCAGACAGTGTTCCCTGGTGATGGTGCTAGAGTAGTTTACCGTTACTTCACGACTAACAAAGTTTCTGAAGTAGTACACGGGGATGGTCAAACTCAAATTCACTACTCTGAAACCAGTGGGTTGCCGTCGGAAATATTACACGTAGACCGCGATGTTGACTATCGCTGGGAATCTACTTACGTTGGAGGTTTGCTAATGGAGGAAAGATTGGACTACGGAGCCAAAACTGGTCTGAGCAATGCGAAAATTATTTATGAATATGATAATAATTACAGGACTACTGCCGTTCAGGGCCGCATTGGTGGTCAAACACTTATTCCACACCATATTGTTTACAATGTCAAAACAGGAGCTCCTGAAGTATTAGGACAGTTTACAGTCTCCAAACAGAAATGGAATGAGACCTCAGTTTACGATGGTATAGCTATGTTCTCTCGCGTCTTAAACGAACAATTTCTGGAAAAAGAAGTGACTGTCAACATTCACAGAATGGAAGTATTTAGAATGGAGTTCGCGTATGATAAACATGGAAGGATTTCCCAGACTCGCACCCACACCAGGAACGTTGGAGTGAACACTTACACCAACGTCAAGAATTATACCTGGGATTGTGATGGTCAACTCACTGGAGTAGAAGCTCAAGAGCCTTGGGGATTCAGATACGATGATAACGGGAACATGTTGTCCCTGACCTACAGAGGTAACACAATCCCCATGGAATATAACGATATGGATCGAATAATTAAATTCGGCGAGGGTCAATACAGATATGATAGCAGAGGTCTTGTCTCTCAAAACGCTAGAGAGGAAAGATTCCAGTACAATTCGAAAGGTCTACTGATTAGGGCAACTAAACGTGGCAGATTTGATGTCCGCTACTATTACGATCATCTTGATAGGTTGGTAGTTTTAGTAAATGTTATAGGTACTTCCAATTTTTTTAATACCTAACACACAGTGTCTGTAATATCTAACACTCTGTTCTGCTTTTAGACTGTCGACACGCAAAGACAACTTTGGAAATGTTACACAATTCTTCTACACAAACAAAGAGAAACCTCATGAAGTCAGCCACATATATTCTCCGCGTGAAAACCGGTTTATGACATTGGTTTATGATGACCGCGGTCATCTCATTTACACTCAGGTAACACATAAATATGAAAAAATATATTGTGCTTAAATAAGTGGACCATGAATCCGAAACTAATTAGTATCTTTTTCAGGTGGCTCGTCACAAATACTACATCGCTACAGACCAATGTGGAACGCCAGTCATGGTCTTCAACCAATATGGCGAAGGCATTCGAGAAATCATGAGATCACCTTATGGACACATTGTTTACGATTCAAATCCATATCTGTACCTGCCTGTGGACTTCTGCGGTGGACTCCTCGATCAAGTCACGTCACTTGTTCACATGGCCAATGGCAAAGTGTATGACCCACTGATAGGCCAATGGATGTCACCAATATGGGAGAATCTCATAGAAAGAATCCACAGTCCCACACAATTACACCTCTACAGATTCAACGGAAATGATCCTATAAATGGAAGACCTCAAAACAAGAAACCAACTGGTAAATATAGTACACTGATGAGTAAAATTTATTAATTATTCTGTAAATCCTTTATCTAATTAACTGTTTAAATAAATTGTTTCAGATCACTTGGCATGGCTGAACTTACTTGGATACGAAACTAAGAGCCTGGCGCCGCAATTGTATCCCGATGAACTGCCAGGTGGTTCGGTGCTGCCGAACGTGCCCCGCGGTCGGCCCGTGTGGGGAGCGGCGCCCGCAGCCAACGGGCCCGGGTTGCCCGGTGCCATGTCACTACTTCCTAGCGTCACGATCGAATCCGGCTTCCTTTCCCACATGTCCAACAAGAGGATAGCTGACTTTAGAAGCCTCTCGATCCCGGCCATGTCCGAATTGAAGACCGACGCACTCAACCTGGCTCCGAAGAGGATCGGATCAGACTCGGAACCACCGTTCGGACGCGGCATCCTCGTGTCCCGCAACTCTCGTGGACGTGCCGTGGTAACCGCCGTGCCATCAGCCAACGCTATCTATCGAGACGTTTACACATCCGTGTTTAACCGCTCGCATCTTCTGCCCTTCTCGCTGGTGGTACACGGCGATCAACAGGACGTATTCTACTTCGTGAAGGAAGAAACTTGGCGCGCCGCCGACGACCAGCAGCAGCTAAAGCGAATGCAGGGCAAGCTGAACGTGACGTTCCACGAGGCGACGGAGGGCGGGCGTTCGTACTCGGACGTGAAGATTCACGGGCGGTCGAGCGTGGTGAATCTTCGGTATGGAACGAGCGCGGAGCGAGAGCGCGCGAGGTTGTTGCACCACGCGCGGGCCGCGGCCGTGCGCAAAGCGTGGCACAGGGAGCGCGAAGCTCTGCGCGGGGGATTAGGTGGCTCGCTGGAGTGGTCAGCGGCCGAGCTGGACGAGATCCAGAAGGCGGGTTCGGCGGCGGCCTACGACGGCGAGTACGTGCACGACGTGGCGCGCTACCCGGAGCTGGCCGAGGACCCCTACAACGTGCGCTTCGTGAAGAAGCGCGCCGACCGCGCCGAGCGCCGCCGCCGGAAGCGCGACAGCTGCCTCGCGCCCTGGTGGCTCGCCTGGGACGACTTATGCTAGTGACGTGCCGCCATCCATATGCCAAATCGTGTGTGTTAACCTGAGCGAAAGGAGACGAATGAACGCGAGAGAGAACGACGATAAATATATTTTGTAAATAGTCTCTATTAATTGTTAATTGTTGATGTATGTATGTATGTATGGTAGACGCGAATCCCTATCGCTATGTAAATAGTAAATTTTAATTTGCAGGGAGAGAATGGACCTTTTGAGAGGACTGATATTATAAATGTAATAATGTATGTATAGATAAGACGATTTATGTGAATATGAAATTATTTATACTTATTTATCGGTAAAAAAGCTTCGATTGTGTCCAATGTTCTTATAAAATTTAGATGAAAACTATTTGAAAGAATAAAAGGCATACTTTTTTAACCAAATCATGTGGACGTTTCTTTTACAAACAATACCCAATTTAAAAATAGTTGAAACCGAAATGAGTAGGGAAGTCTATAGTATCCTTCGACATCGTCTATGTGCCAGCAGCAAATACTGGTAGTTTCAACAATTTGAAAATGGCTAACATATTTGATTTAACTTTTTCTGTAGTCTGACTAAAGTTAGGTTTAGGGTCAATACACACCGAGACGCGACGCGACGCGGCGCTGCACGAAAGTTTTTAATAGAACAACTCAAAATATACTTTATTTTTTACAAGATACGGTTCTTTTTTCATTGTGAGTATTCAGAATACGTAGCGCTGCGCAGCGGTGTGCGGGAGCGGTGCTACGCGCGCAGCGCTGCCAACTCAAAATGTACTTTATTCGCTCACATTTCATTGTGAGCATTCAGGTACGTCGCGCTGCTCGAGACGTAGCGCGGCGCCGTGCTGCACCGCGCTACGCAGCGCGATATCACCGGCCTCTTTATGCATCGCCGCGTCGCGTCTCGTCTCGGTGTGAACTGACCCTTAGGGGTTAGGTGCTACGTGTACTCGGTATGAGCCAAGAGTATGTCACGAAAAGAAAACAGGAAAATCTGTAAAAGTTATTTATGTTCGGAACGTCAATCTCTGAACATCGCGCTTAATTTAATTTTTACAATATCATTTTGATACACAAATCCATGTCAACGTAACCATATACATTTTATGATACACCACTAGTATACAATTAAGGTCAGAATGCATATCACATTACATTAAAATAATATTTACATTACAAGTACGTTAATGGTTAACTAGACTCACAGTTGACACTGGACAACTTACGACCACCCGAACAAAATTGGATTATGTATAAAAATCTTCATTAAAAAATATATACAGTTTTATTATCTCTTAAAATATAAATTTACATGTTTCGGATAAAGTTCTCACTTTATGTTACTAAATAACATCGTATGTACAGATTGAGCTACATGTCCGAGAACAAATGAGATCAACGATTCATACACCTACGTCCAAAAGTACCTAGTTACCACAGGAGACGTTGCTACCAGAGACCACAGCGTAACAGACACGGCTAGCAGGCGTTCCGATTGTCATGTTGATGGCCTTAACTCAACATCTTTTGGAGTGCAATCATTTTATATCCGACGTTAATTTCATTAATTTCATTTTCTTTACAATGTGACAAAGACAACAGAGATGCCCTGAAACAGGGTTCTGTCGAAAATCATGCGTAATAGTACCATCATAGTATTATTCTAATCTAAAATGTCTCCCGATAAAAGAAAGTCCCGAATCGTAAACTTTGATTAAATAATGTGATGTTTCATTTAGTATTCTTAATTTTTTCCTATGTATAAAATAATCCTAGTCGCAATAAATGACACATAATTGACACTTGTAATATACGTAACAAAACCAACTCCTTCGTCAGGAAAACGAAGAACAACTGAAATTAAAATACTCGCCAGATATAAATCTCACAGACTTAGTGCAGGTAAACCATAGTCAAGTCATAACCATCGGAACCACGGCAAATGACGTAAGGCATAAAATATCTTGAATCGTCTTAAACTCAATCCTAACCCCTCTATCACAACCAGTAAATCGTTGGACGTAATTAACTGTCAAATAAGTACTAATATTGCTTCGTTTAGTAATATCTAATCATGTTGCATTTTAAGAGGCTCTCAGTACACTTGTAATGTGTAATGGGGCTCTTAAAACTTATGGGTATCTGGTAGCAATACCTACACTGTACCTACGTGAAGAAGTCATTATCTGTGGCAATAGCTGCGAAGAAAAGAGTCCATTTCAAGCCCAGGCGATACACGAGAACGAAAATCTAGGCATGTCATAGAATGCCTTTATGAACACATCCTGGTACCTATCTAGTACATATACATATTCAAACGCAAATCAAATTAGGTCACAATATTTTCATAGTTACATGGAATAAGGACCAGTTTATATTGCTTTTAAATGTACAATAAACTATAGTAAAGACTAAAGACCGACCGAGAAACTGCGTTACCACTTGACACCAATTCCTACATAGTGCATTTCACAAATGTGACTTACAAGTGGAACTTTACCCTGGCTTCTTCAACGTGCAGTAAATTGCATAGAATCTTCGTGATATCGCAATTTCTAAGTACACTGTACATAATGCGTTTAAAATAATCTACGAATTAATTTCCTATTCAACTTGTCAAATAACTCGGGGTCATTTTACGTATGTAGTCGACTACATACAGCCCCCACAAAAAAACATTGAAATCAAATAACATGGCATGCCAATGCCACAAATTCAGACTTATTTGTACAGTCAGAAACAAAGATATCGACAAGTTTAAAGTGCCAAAAATATGTACACACGACCTTGAATTGGAGGCATCAAGAGCGTGTTTTCATATTTTTGAGACTGACTGTGTCGATATCTTTGTTACTGACTGTGCATATAAAAAAAATGCGGTGTCAACTCTTGCACGATTCCAATATATTTTCACCACTGTCAAATACCGGGGTGAAGGTAAATTAAACTAGTTCGCCTCATGGCATCCAATATAATGGATCTGAAATTAATTCAGAAGTGTAAGATTAGATGTGAGTTGACCCGAGTGATTTGACAGCTTTGTGCGAGCAGCAGCTAAAGTTAGATTAAGTGTGGTACGAAATCTGTTCCATTCAATTAATATATTTCACGAACTACATGTAGATAGAAGTGTAACAGATAAGATCCAAGTATCATGCAATTGCAATCGCACTCAATGATAAGTAAATACATTAATAACACATGCATCTCCGATAAAACTTATAGAAAACAATTCATTTAAACACTTTATCATGTACATGTCATATAATATTATGCGATAGGAATTCACTGTTGTGAACATAAGTGGCATTTGAACACTTAGGTACTTGAGGCTCCTTATAAATATTACTAAAATTGCATTGTTAAATTAAGCCAACCAATGACGACATTTCATTGATCCCGGTGTAAGTTCAATAGAAATATATTGCTCTACCGTTGTATTAAAATCGTTCGTTTAGCGTAGTCTCACCACGACATCTAAGATTAGAAGATTAGGTAATCCTTCGAAACGGCAAAAGCATGGCTTCCTCATAACACACGCGTCACCAGTCCTCGCCTCGATGTGATGCTTACTCGATATATTACACATTTACAGCCTATTACCAAACAGTATCAAATCAATGCAAAAGTCTTAAAAATTCATTGATATTTCACAAACAGTTCTGTAACATTAATACTGATTAAGCATAACTTATATTATAAAGCAAACGGCTAGTTTTTTACGTACCGACAAATGAATGTGAGCGGCCTAAATCATTTGAACGTTACTGCTTTCGTTACGGTTCAGCTCAAGTGTCGGCCAAACTTATTCGGCAAGAATTATTCTATGAGTTCATGCATCTTCCCATTGATCTAATTCACAGTTCATTTTGCGACCCGCGGCCGAAAACCAGTCCCGTAACAAGTAAACTACACCGTTCAAACCACCTAACAACATACATATTTACACTGACTATCAACAACTCCAACAACAAATAAAATCTTCACTTATAATATGTTTAAAATGGGATTCATTAACATTTTATTTTAATATCAAGTATAACACTTAAATTTAGTCACAATATAATGTCATGATCATTTTTTTATTTACTGATGTCACTTAAAATGAAAATTTCGTATCGATACATATTTCATAAAAATAAATTTGTGACTGGCAATTATAAAACATCCATGATTGAGAAATTCACAAAAAAATGAAAAGTAAATAAAATGTGTGGGACACATGATTAAAAGAAACTAATTCATTGTAATAAAAAATAAAGAGACTTTGCTAATTTTCTTTCAATACGTATTTCATGCAACGCATCTTGCCTACTGGTTGGCATTCTTGCGATGGCCAACAAATGCAGCGCGAAACGAGTTAAAGCCATTTTAGATGTCGGTCGGTAGAGACAGACCTCGTGTCCGATTACGTTGTCATTAGTACCTATGTCAACACGATCAATGACTTTAGCTTTAATACTTGGCCATTTAAAGTTGTATTACATAAGTTGATTTTCAATGATTTTAGCACCGTCCGTTCAATTATTTCGTTTCGTTTAATCATTCCAAATTCAGTTAAAAACCACGCAACATTCAACTCTCTCCTAATTCCATACAGTTTTTGTCAAAACACGACTCAGACAAACAGAAAGTAAGTAAAACTAAACACATAGAACCGATAACCAAGAATAGTCCAAAAAAAGTGTAAGTCAGGCCACGCTGCGATGGCATCACGGATCACAATTCCTTCGACTAGCCGCACTATTGCACGCGGCGCCTTACGCTAACTGTACAGTCAATTACCTAGTATTTACATTTTAAGCTACGCGGGCAGTGCTGCTGATGCGATCACCGGCTACTAAGAGCTGTCCGGGTTGGATTTTCTCCGCACCTGTTGGGCGGTCAACGCCTGCGCTTGCGCTTGTGTGATGAATTGGGCTGTACCTGTCGACGACAAGACGCGATTGAAGACTTATGATCTCGGAACTTAATCTTAATTGGTTATTTTGTAATTTTTACACCTGGCTATTACAAAGCGTTAAGTGTTAAAAGTCGACCACAAATATAAGTTACATCGGCAATCTTCGGCCGCGTCGACGAGCAGACAAATGCCGAATGAAATCGAATTAACGAACCAATTCATTAAAAACCTTGTAACTTTAATCATATGTAATAACAGATGAAATCTTCCTTTATCGCTCATCCGGCCAGGAAAATGGCGGACGCCGGAGTTGCCGGCGTCGCACGCTGCAAATGCCAATGGCCGTTAAAGGCACTGCAATATGATTGGCTAAAACCGTGTTCAACTAATGTATTCTGCGCAGGTACATTGATATCTATACTAATATAATAAAGCTGAAGAGTTTGTTTGTTTGTTTGTTTGTTTGTTTGAACGCGCTAATCTCAGGAACTACTGGTTCGAATTGAAAAAATCTTTTTGTGTTGGATAGACCATTTATCGAGGAAGGCTTTAGGCTATATAACATCACGATGCGACAAATAGGAGCGAAGAAAAATTGGGAAATGTGGAAAAAACGGGGGAAATTTGCTACTATTCCACGCGAACGGAGTCGCGGGCACAGCTAGTGACTTATATGACTGGTACTAATTAGCCGACTTCAAAAAAGGAGGAGATTATCAATTCGACCTAATTTTTTTTGTATGTATGTTACTCCGAAAACCATGAACCGATTTTTTTTTTATCCGAGTTGGTCTCGTTGGCTCTTAGTCGGGACCTGATGATGGGATCTTGGAGAAATCGCGGGAACTCTTCAAATGTTATAGGTACCTACATGTACGGCGCTTTCGGTAATTTATTGATAAAGTCAAGAATGTACATTCAGTCAACAGAATACTTTCAATGTTTTGCTAATTTGAAGTCGGTTTTTAGGGTTCCGTACCCAAAGGGTAAAAACGGGACCCTATTACTGAGACTTCGCTGTCTGTCTGTCCGTCTGTCCGTCTATCCGTCTGTCACCAGGCTGTATCTCACGAACCGTGAGAGCTAGAGAGTTGAAATTTTCACAGATGATGTATTTCTGTTGCCGCTATAACTACAAATACTAAAATCAAAATAATTAAGGGGGCTCCTATAGAAAAAACGTGTTATTTTTTGCTGTTTTGGGTCTATTTAAATAACTGTAGCAGCTAAATACTTGAAATACTCACAGAATATTTAATTAAATATCTACTTTAAAAATAAATAATTAAATTAAAATAAAATTAGTATTTAAGGGGGGCTCCCATACAAAAATTCTGATTTTTTGCAGTTTTTGGTACGGAAAAAAAACTATGGTAATGTTACCTGGCCGCACGGCGGGCACGTGTTGGGGCGAGGGCGCGGCGGGGCGCGCGGGGCGCGCGGGGCGCGGCGGGGCACGGGCCGCGCTTCGGACCACTTGAACGGCGCCGCCACGTACCGCTCCCTTCACGCCGCCTTGCACCAGTTGCGCTGAAATAGATGTTGTGTGAATAGGCTTTTGCCCGCAATGCTAAAGCCGGTCGCTGAGCACAGGGAAGTTCGAGCTTAGACCCGCTGCTATCGCTGAGCGAAGCACGTGCTCATGTGCGAGCGTGAGGGCAATATTACCGCACGCATGCGACAGAGATAGATAGCAGCGGGTCAACGCTCGAATTTTTCTGTGCTCCGCGTCCAGCTTTAGCTGTGCCCGCAACTTCGTCCTCGTGGAATAAATTTTGGGTAGCATTTTAACCCCCTTTTCAACCTCCTGCGATCCTGTTTTCGCATTAAAAGTAGCCTATGTCCATTATAATAATTAGTATTAGTTCCAGTGATTTTCGTTCACCAGTGGTTCCCAAACTTATTAAAGTCCTAATGGAAAGCGGAGTATTAGATGAATTCCTAGAATAATCAAAAAATTGTGAGTCATAAAAATCTAGCGTCGTTCTTGGCAACTACTCTTATTTAGCGATTTGGTAATTGATTCACTCAATTCAAGTGTTTATAATGCCGTCTAGCAGCAAGTTCTGGAGTCATAACATAAATTCTAAAGAGAAATATTAAATCCGGTCACAGAATTTTGTTTTGGCCACATAGTCAAACTTCTCATTTATTAACTAAGCACTAGGAAAATCTAATAAACTACATTATTTCGATTTGTTCACAACGCCAGCTAAAGTGTTAAAGAAAGTGTCACATCACACATTACAACTTAGCATGTAAGATCGCTGTGCTCCACTCCCGGCCTTTGGTGGTCAATAGCGAGACTTACCGATAGGCAGCGACAGTACAGACGGCTGGTTGGCCAGTACGACTGACGTAGTAGGCGGCACGGAGACTAACAGGCCGGAGGGCGCGCCCGACACGTTCAGGGAGAGCGAGATGGGCGCAGAGAGCCCCGGGATCTGGACCTGCACGTTCTGCAAGCCCTGGATGCCTTGCAGCCCTTGGAGGGACGCCAAGCTGAGGCCCTGGGAAGATTACGAGATATGTTAAAAAAAATGTTGAACTTATCAAAAAATTACATACAAAATCAAGCCATGTTTCTCTGCGGGGGAGGCAGACACAACAGAGCATACATACATACATACAATCACGTCTATGTTACTACACGGGGTAGGCACAGCACAACGTGACATTGACAAAACTGACTATTTCACGCCTTGCAGTTACTTCTTACATAATTTTAGGTTTAATAATAGACGGAAGAGGTATAATTAGACATTTTTGCATTGAAACACATTCTATGGATGATTATCTGAAGCAAATCGCTAACTTTCGATAGTGAGCCCTCACATAACTATTTTTGATTTGCAAAAATCAGACAACACTGGCAATGACATTGTATTCTTTAAACTATCGTAATTCTCACTCATATGTTACAATTCGGAACTCAATCACATACGAGTATAATTTTAACTACATCGACGTATCAGCCGCATTACAGCGACCGTGATCACAAGTAAAGCGAGTCGCTGTAACGCGGCCAAAACGTCGAGGTAATTAAAATCATACACACACTTGATTAAGTCCCGCATAGTAATAAAAATATCTGTTATTTTAGTGACCGAGTTAAAAAAAATCCCGTTAGAAGTTTACCTGCACATGGCAAACAGGTTGCGGCGCCGCGGCCGGCTCCGGGCCCATGAGCCTTTCCAACAACGCGCTCTCGCTGCTAGACACGTTCGTTGTTTCGTTCGACTCGCAAGTGTAGCCTCCCAATACCTGAGAAACAAAGGAACACATTCAAGTTCAACTGCTACAGCTAGTAGTCAGTATTTACCATAGAATATGGTATAGTACGTATAGGAGCTCCGCTGTCGAAGAAAAATCCTTTTTAGGCATAAAAAAATCCTGTCTCTTTCTACGGATAATACCTGCTTGCACACGAAATTGAATCTGATTGTGTGACTCGAGCGTTCATATTTCGTTAGAGGTTGTTAGTTAAAACCAGTTCGCGGTGTAGGCGTAACCCTACTCGTCGATGTAAATATAATTGTTTTTTTTTTTCAACACACTCGCATCCCTCAATTACCCATAAGCACCCGCATTAAGGTGCCCGGCGTTCAACTTGACCAAAATCGAAAGGTGCGCATGCGCAACGTGGTGCGGGAGGCAAACGTCAAACGAACCAATGGCTCGGTAAACGCGACAAAACGTCATCATGCGAACCAAAAACGACTTTTCTGCGTTATTTTAATTTTATTTACATACATATATCACACCTATATTATCAAATGGGGTAGGCAGAGGATACGAAACGCTACATAGACAAAACCATAGCTATTTCACGTTTTGCGGCCACTTCTATCTTTTTTTTTAGATTTTGAATTGGCAGGTATAATAGTTGCTAGCCCGTCGCCTAAAATGTACCTTAACCCATTTCTTTAGTCGCCTCCTACGACTACAACATCCACGGAAGAAATGGAGAGGTTTTATTCTAAACCCGACACCATATTTTCTTTTATCTTCATATTTTACACCGATTATAAGACCTTTACGAAGCCTATAGCTTCAGCCGATTGCTACTTGTATACACGTACCTGTTGGGTATAAGTAGGCAGTGTGTGCGTGGCCGTGGTGGCCGTGATCAGGCGCGCCCCCGCTATGGACACCGTCCGCCCCAGCAGCTTGTGCGTGTCTATCGTGTCCGCCGTGGACGTGACGTGTGTCATGGCCGCCGGCGCGCTGTTCAGGAGGTTCAGTATCGTCTTGTTGGCGCTCGAACTGGCTGTACTGACGGCAGCCTTTGCCGCGTTTTGACTGGCCGCTGAAAAATAAAATGGAAAATTAACAATTTCAGAAGTCCAGTCTCCGGCAATTGACCTTAAATATTTTAACCTGTGGTCGGGTATATGCGTCAGAAATCCCTTGTAAAATATTTTCTGATAATTTTCATTACTGACCTCGTGGGAGACAAATGCTTCATCGCTTTTCAGATCATTGCGCCCATTGTTTTACCTACTTTACGTCCCGTACGCAAGTTACGTTAGTCGGAGCGTACGCACCTGCAGTCACTAGACATTGCGATGCTATGCGGTTGACTAAAAGTCGAAGTACCATCGAACCAATTGATTCTTCACCCACCATTCACAGTGAACGTCGTAGTGACATTGCATTGCTTGACAAAGGTAATCTTTATTACGTTTATTGTGACAACGTTCTGCGGTGGGTCAGGTCAGGAATCAGTTGGTTCGATTGTATCTGTACAATATCGATTGTATCTGGACTGGGCAATATTTTCAGATTTCCGTAAAAAAAAATTACATGAAAATTCCGGAAATACAACTTCACAGCGTTTTTCAGACGCGTTTACCCGACCACTGGTTAAAATATTTAATAGGTACTTAGAATTATACCAAATATTACATTACGACTAAAAATTTTATGAGAAACAAGGGCTCGCTTTTGTAATACGTACACATTAGGGCGAAAGAAGTTTCCGCCTTCAACAATCTTAACACATATTTAAATCTATGTAGCAAAAGTTTTTCTTAATCCAATAACATTTCAAACCTTGCTGGAACTGTTGTGCAGAATTCATAAGACTAGTGACAAGCGCGCTGATGGCAGGATTCGTTGTTCGCGGTTTGGTGATGGTCGCCTTTTGCTGGGCTGTTGAGGCGGCCGTGTACTGGATGTTTTGGACCTGCAGACAATGAGATTAAACAATCTATAGGACCCGGTGTCAGAGGCAATTTTGAATGGACCAAAGATCATAGATACATCAACTTATTCATTAAAGTCAAGTAAATCTAGTCAAAGTTTCAAAAATAATTCCCATACGCTCTTACACCAACGTAGAATTTCCGTGGGTCATATTTTTGAGAAGTTTGCACCGATACTTATTTTTGCAAATAAACTATCTACTGATAATACTTAAGACACTTGAAATGGTAAATTGAGTGAGTGTAACAACGTCCGTTATCATACATTGCGATAAACAATTAATAAATTGAAATATAATTACAAAATCAACAGGGGATTGGTTTCTAAAACTGTTGAAAAAGAACTTCGCCAGTTGTTTATTTTATCTAACATACCGACGCTTGAAAGGCGAGACAGGATATACGACATTGTTTTAACCTCCTAAGCCCTGACTCTAAATACTTAATTAAGAGGAAATGGAGCGGTCATATTTTGTATGGAAACGTAGTCCCCTGATTCCTCGCTGGATATTACCCGTAGAACAATGATTTTTTACATCAACAATCTAATGATATATTAGCATGTTCCTATGTTTTCCTTTTTTTCTTTATTGAATTCTTAAAGGAGATATTAACCTTCAAAAACACGAAAAATTGGTAAGTTTTTTCCGTTATGTTCAAACCTCTAGAAACCAATTTTAACACAATTTATATCAAAATATAAGAACATAGAAACACAGTTATACCATTTTTTAAACATTTAATGAAAAAACATATTTAATCGGTAAAGTTTTGGAGAAGAAATCAGGGGACTACGAAACGTTGTTTTTGAATAATTTTCATAGGTATTTTCGGTCCGAGCTGTAGTTGTTCTTATCGCACTCGACGTCTTCTGGGCAGGTCACGGCGCGACAGCAATAGATTTAGCAAATACCTATTTTTCAATTCCCTCGACCGGCATATTTCCTCTTAAGGGCCTCAGACCCAGACAAAAATTTCATGGCTTAAAATTTTGAATCTTACGTAACCTGATCTTTAAGTTCATTTTCCACTGAATAATTTGTACTTAATGAAGTACATTCGGCTGTTATGCTTACTAGTAATTTGTACTTTATAAAGTACGCGGGGCCTTACGAGGTTAAGATAGCCAGCTATCCAATTTCACTTAACACCCAAATTAGCTGATTCGTACCATGAATTTAAGTCACTACCCTAAAATGTCACGCGGGCGACAGAGACAGCTAGCAGCGGGTCAACGCTCGAATTTCGCTATGCTCGACCGGCCTTTACATCAGCTTGCAAACAGCGTGGATTAAGATCTCTTACCTGTGAGGTCCCAGCAGTGGACATGAGGGGGTGTTGTATGTGTATGATCGCCGACTGCATCTTCTGGGGGTTGAGAGGCTGCTGAGGGTTCGTGAGCTGCTGGGCCAACAGTTGATTCGTTGACGCCTGCGTTGCGTGAATCTCGTGGGTCTGGAAAGACATTATAATATTTTTTTAAGGAAAGGATATTTGTTTAAAAATTAGAATAAAGAAGTACCAGTTACAGTTAACGTCATATTGAGATTGCAATTTAGTACTTACAAAAACACTTTGTTATTACTAAACAGAAATTTTTCATACCAACTTTGCGTCCGCCCCCTTTTACCATCAAGAATGATTTTCGAAAAGATATTATACAGATTTTTCAAGGTTTTCAATGAAGAACTTTCATACTGAGTTTAGTGCAAATAAATTAAAAAACGGCAAAGTATCGTACTAACTTTACACATCCGTTTTACCCCCTTAGGGGATGAATTTTAAAAAATCCTTTGTAGGTGTTCCCCTGCGCAAAATAAGTTTTTAACAGTCCGGTGGCCACGCCCACGGAGCCCACGTTGCCCACTCCGGTGCCCACGCTGTCCACTATATCCCCGATACGCACCGCTTGCACCTGAGGCGACAGCCGCGGTGTGGTGGGGGAAGGCTGCTGCTTCAGGCCGTCGGCGGCGACGGTGGCCACGCCCACGGAGCCCACGTTGCCCACTCCGGTGCCCACGCTGCCCACTCCTGTGACACCGGCCACGCTGCTCACGCTGCTAACCTGCTGGAGCTGGGCTTGCTGCAAATATTATTATGTCTGTTAATTAAATACATTCGTACATGCGACTGCATTACCAAATTGGGTTACCAGAGTACACTAAACGCTACATAGACATAAACATCACTGTTTCACGATTTGTAGCCACTTCTTTCCTTTTTGTTTAGGTTGTCATCGAAAATTTACCTTCTCCTATTTCCTTAGTCGCCTTTTACTACGGAATAAACGTAGATGTGTTTTTCTAACCCGACACCACACGGTAAATTAAATCAATTACAAGTAATTTTTAAACAGGACAAATCCATATTGATCGACACAGTTAATTGCCCAATCTATTTTCTTTCGCGGTTATGGTGGCGTGGAAACTATAACAATTTTACTACAACTACTAAAAATTTGTGGGAGAAGGAGATTAAAACCGTTTGATGTTTTCTTGATCAATTCCGTGAAATTATAAACTTATATTCCTAGTATAGCACAAGATAGAGGGATACAAAATAATAGGCAGCCTACCTCAAGTGCCGTGCTAGCCAGCTAGAATGAAAAGGCATGTCAATGAACTACCGTGACAAGAAAACCAGAAAACAGTTACCAGTATGGGCAGCTGTCGCGCCGTCGTATGAGTATTCGGAGTTGCTGCTATAGTAGGGGTCCTGTAAACGAACAACATAAATCATTTACGGTTTAGACTTTTTTTTCTGTATACAGGACCTATGTCAAATGTCAAAGTAATTTAAAATGACTTACACAACAGGCACTGTGGTAGCGTGGGTGTGAGCAGTGGCGTTGCTCGCTGCAGCCGACCTCTGCTGCATCAACAGCTGTTGCCCCTGATAAGACAAATAAATATTAATACATTTCAGTTCCCCAGTTAATATAGCTTCATAACTCCCTGCTTCTTTTATTAAGAAACAACAAAATTGCTTTCTGTCGATCTTTTTTTTTCAAAGACAATTAAAACCGGACATCTTAAGATCGTTTTCAATCAAATGACAAATTTCAATAATTTCGGAAACAAGAAATGTCGTTTAAAATTTCGAAAATTCAACCAAATGGTTTAAAAGCAGGGTTTAAACGATCAACTTCCAAATTTGTAGCCAATATAACCTAGGTAACTTATTAAAAACAAGTTCAAACTCAATCAAATCTTGCTTTGCAAATAAAAAAAAGGCGACAAGAAGATTTCCAAATATTCATGCAGATAAAAGACGACCGCTTATAAATATGTCGAAAAGCGTTGTCTGTAAAGTATTTAGTTTTATTACCATTTCCCTCATGCCACCAGTGAATGAGACTCTTGGCAGCTGTCCAGGCACGATGTGCTTTATTCTAACTGATTTGCGGCCTTCCTCCGTGAAGATCTCCGTAAATTGTTGAATATACTTATTCGCTTGTAGCCTCGAACCTAGAAAGATGAATCATTCGTATGAATAATAGGGAACTGGGGAAAAAAGGCTTTGCCAGAAAACGTTTACAGTTACTTTGTATGATATTCTTAAGTGTATAAAAGATGCGGAAAAAATACACACAAGATGGTAAAGTGCAAAGACGAACTTATCCCTTAAGGGATCTCTTACAGCCAACCCTTGAGAAACAGAGAGGATCCAAATTATTCAGACCAACAAAACGAGAGAACAATAAAAATGTTGAGATTTAAAGTTTGTACATTTGAGAAATCTACTACTAGGTACTTCATTTTATATTTGAGGAATTTAAATCAGCAGATGATCGAACTTTATTTTTTTATTCTGCGATTTTAAGAGTCGACTATGCAAATTTGTCTCGTCTATACTAAATAAATTAAATGAATAAGTGTAAAGATAACATCGACACCAATTTTCTAAGTCACAAACCAGGCAAAACCTGATTCATGGGAATCAGACGACAAAAAAACACACATATGTCTAAACAAAATTTTAAACACTTAACGCTCAAAAATAAAAATCGTATCGTACCTAACATAAAGTTGTATGCAAACACTACTGATTTGAAACAGACTATCTTCAGTACTTATCTCTACAAATCACCAACATCCAAAACTTCCCACTTACCTAAGGTAAACCGGCACGCCGCCCCGTTCCTTTCGCCTTCAACGTGATCTCTGTCCACATACAGCTCTCCCAAGAATTCCTGGTCGGACGGCCTTTGCAATATCGACAGTTTTATGTGGAAGAAGCCAGCACCGGCGTGGGGGGAGGTCTTTTCGGTCTCCAATATGTATTCTTCTACGAGTTGCGGCTGGCAGTCGGGCGTGGGGCGCGGGCGTTCGTACGCCCTCGCGAGGCGCAACGGGCCGCTCGGCTCGGAGGGTAGGGCGAGGGGTAAAGGTTCCATCTTGGGTGGTTCTATTGGCTTGAACACCTAAAATACATACAACACGCCTGTATTTCCAAATGCCGGGAGCGTATACGAAGCGTGACATAGATAAAATATTACTATTTCACGTTCGTAACCACATCTAGCATAATTTTAGGTTTAAAAACAGATGAAGGAGGTATAATAGTGACAGGTGGCTAGCCTGTCGCCTAAAGCATACCTACCTAAACCTGTTTCCATAGTCGCTTCTTATGAAATCCACGGAAGAAAATAGAGAGGTGTAATTCCAACCCGATACCACACAAAGAAAACCAAGAAGGTTTCAAGTTTTAAATCTAAATGCCTGGTTGTTGTTCAGATTCAAATTATCGACGTATTTCATTCTTCGATGGTACGATAAAGTAATACAAAAGTTACAAGTCGGCGCACGTTAAAAAAACTCCAGGCGATGTACCTACGCAGTGAGCGAAATGCAGACCAAATTGGCGGTGAACGGTGGAGTACGCGAGAGGGGCGAAGAAGAGAGAGCGCCAGTGGTTTGTTAACTATACTATAGTAGATTTGTTTAGGTAGTTAAAACAATGTAAACTATCTTGACATGTCTTTTTATTGAAATACACAGTCTAAAAATGAAAATCGTTACACTATACAATTCCCTCTCAGGGGTGACACCCGGCTGTGAACTTTAGTAGTCAATGAAAAATTATTAAAGGTGAAAAAAAAATGTGGTCACACTGTCGGTTAATAAACGTGAATCATAAATTCTAGGGGGGGGGGTGTGACACCTACAATATCTGCCCTGCTGCTAGCTACGCCACTGTATGAAAGTAAATGATTTTTTCATACCTAAATTGTAAAATGTAAAGATTTCGATTTATAAAGTGTATGTTTAAATAAAAAGTCACGTCAAGATTGTTTATATTGTTTTAACTACCTAAACAAATCTACTATAGATGAGTTAACGTATCCCCTCCACTAGTAGCCCAAAGCGGTTTTTACAATCGTCGACTTATACCCTCAGTAAAACTAATTATTTGGTGATCTTTTACTCTAGTCAACTTATAAAAATAATGGAATAACTACGTTCGTTTCCGTTTTTAAGTTGCTGTAAAAAACTTATATCAATCTGTTGTAAACTGCATCGTGACATTGAAGATACAGAAATAAAATACACTCTCGAATGCATGCAATTCTGTTATATTTAAATCTAAGTCTAAAAATAAGTTGCATACTACTTTGGGGGCATCCATAAATTACGTGAGGTGTTTTAGGGGGGGAGGGGGTCGAGTCAAATCTCACCTAATCTCACGTTGGGGGGAGGAGGGGTCACGGCAAATATCACGCAATTTTTTTCTTGTTTGACACGACCAAAAAAACTACTATTTTTGTCCATTTAATCCAGATGCCTGAGGTCTTAAAAACCGAAGTGAGGATGTGGATGGCGCTTTCCATTTGACACTTCATGAGTGTATCCGAACGAAGAAAAAATTGAGTTCTTTTTAAAATTACGTCATTCATTTTATTTTTTTTTAATTTTTTTAGAAAATTGAAAAAAACATCTCACGTAATTTATGGACGCCCCCTTTGTCGCAGTTGTACGGAATATTTCGCGTGTTAATGCAGAATTATGCCGTTGCTACTGACTTGGGTCACGTTATTGCTTGACGTAAGACAGTGCGTGGGGTAGCACGTACAATTCTGTGCTTAATCGCTCCGACAGATACGCACACTAACAGACAGTGGTAGTAACGTAACCACAGATAAAGGCCACGGGTGCCCATTGTTTTATTTTATACTTATAACATAGGCCATTGAGAATCTTTTTACACGAAATGTCCTAATAACGTGCCTGCCGACTAACAAAGTCATCGCTGCGTTGTAAAATAAATAAACCGGCCAAGTGCGAGTCGGACTCGCGCACGAAGGGTTCCGTACCAAAAACTGCAAAAAATCAGAAATTTTGTATGGGAGCCCCTCTTAAATACTAATTTTATTTTTATTCAATTATTTATTTTTAAAGTAGATATTTAATTAAACATTCTGTGAGCATTTCAAGTATTTAGCTGTTAGAATTACTTAAATAGACCCAAAACAGCAAAAAAAACTGCAAAAAAAATAGGTTTTTTGTATGGGAGCCCCCCTTAACTACTATTTTTATTTTATTTTAATTATTTCCTTTTAAAGTAAATATTTAATTAAATGTTCTGTGAGCATTTCAAGTATTTACCTGTTACAGCTATTTAAATAGATCCAAAATAGCAAAAGAAAAACACGTTTTTTGTATGGGAGCCCCCCTTAAATACTAATTTTATTTTATTTTAATTATTTCCTTTTAAAGTAAATATTTAATTAAATATTCTGGGAGCATTTCAAGTATTTACCTGTTACAGTTATTTAAATAGATCCAAAATAGCAAAAAAAAACACGTTTTTTGTATGGGAGCCCCCCTTAATTATTATAATTATTTTAATTTTAGTATTTGTTGTTATAGCGGCAACAGAAATACATCATCTGTGAAAATTTCAACTCTCTAGCTCTCACGGTTCGTGAGATACAGCCTGGTGACAGACAGACGGACGGACGGACGGACGGACGGACAGACAGACAGCGAAGCCTCAGTAATAGGGTCCCGTTTTTACCCTTTGGGTACGGAACCCTAAAAATGCAAAGTAGCCAAGTAATCAATTATTAATCAAATTATATAAATACAAATAATATATTAGTACAAAGTCCAATATTTTGTTTAGACTTTCGAAAACTGCAGTAAATTTCACAGTGGCTTCCCAAATTCAATTTCAGCTAACAGATCATGGGCGTAGCCAGGGGAGGGTTTGGGGATTCAACCAAAAGTTCAGATATTAACATTACGGGGGGCTCCTTGGGCGATGAATGGTACGGTACCCGAGTCCGACTCGCACTTGGCCGATTTTTTTTCTTCAACCCCTCCCGAAACTAAATCCTGGCTACGCCCGTGTAACAGATACTTGACATACTGGCTTCAAATACTGAAATCTTACCTCTGGTGGTTTCTTGGGGTATTTGGATGTCAACCGCGTGTGGGGAACCGACTGCCGGCTGTTTTTCGCTCTCTGCCGGTGAATCAATTCCAAAAGTTCTAAACCGTGATAGTGGGTGAACTGATCTAGTTTCCTTTTTCTATTTACTGCCACCTAAAACAAAAAAGGTATCTTCAAATTGAAAGTTTGATTCCAGAAAGATCACAAATGCATAACATAAGTATCGACTGTTTGTCCCAATGTAACTTAGAAATTTTGAAATTACCTAGCGAAATGTGATGTTTTCGATAGAAAACTTTTAAATTTAATTTAAGTACAGTTAAAGAAATTAATAGCTGTGCCACTTTGAACCTTTTCATAATGAGTTTCATATTGCTTTGATTAGTAGATAGTATGGTATGTCACAGTGACATTTGTTGTAAAAAGGTACAAAGTGGCACAGTTATCAAATTCTTTGACTGTACATAGGTAGTTTCATCACTTATTTTTATAAGCTTTATTGTTTTAAAGCATCTTAAAACAATAAGAATTTCTCAATTTCTAGGAATCTATTTATAACTTGTCAAGTCAGTGTCCTCAGCATTTAGCTTGGAAAATTTGTAAAGTAGTGGGGGTAAGTTCGAGCATTTCCATTTTTCGGACTTAGTCCCACTACTTAAAACCTTACCAAATTATATCTGAGGGATTCAAATATGGCAAGCTTTTAGTCCAATTACAAGTCAGATTAACAGAACATATGTGTAGATAGTCAATAACTCCATAATGGATTTCTAATGACTATTCTGTAAATTGATGAGCATTATAAATTACGAGCGGCCATCAAAAATCAATCAATCCAAAATACCGATCGGTTTTCACTGAACAATACAGCAGAAATACTTGTTTGAGCAGCAAATTATGAAAGTTATAAGACAATCATCTTTATGGCACCGTCAGCGTATTGAAGGTTACTAGGTCACGTCAGGTTATCGAGTGTAAGATCGCGAAAACTGGGCCAATGCCCCGGTTCCGATACATGTGTCTGCTCAATTAGAATATCTGATCCCTACATTAACATTTTGAAGTTAAAGGTGATAATTTTTTTTTAACAAACTTTTATTACATGATTTGCTCATACAATCAACAACCAACAACACACTTACAGTTTCACGAATAACTCCAATTCAAAATACACTTTATTGCAATGTGTTAAGCTCAATCTCCAATTTTACGAAATTGTGCAAATTCCATTGCAAAGTGTGCCTGAGATCGTACTTGTCTGCTAATAACATACATGTTTTCAATTCGGAAATAATTGAGCATTACTTTGTTGTAAAAAATACATAAAAACTTTGTTCTCAGAGCACTACATGTATTTTAATAGGTGCGCATACTCCTCTATAGACCAGAGCTTCACTCTCCATCAGGCTTGCCTGATATCAAATGCCAAGCTATGTCGAAAAAAAACGAGGCTTGGTACACACCTGTGAGAATCTTCGAGCTTGCCGCCTTATCCGTGGAGTATTAAAGAGTCTCGGCGCCGCGTGTAGCCGTGCAGCCAAGAGACCGACTGCTGGCCGCGGGTCAAGGCACAACGGGGGAGCTGATGCATGCACTAGAGCGGCTTCAACTGCTTCCAACGCTCCACGTTCCTCACCCGCCCATCCGCACCGGCCACCAATACAGGAGGCATCAGTTATTATGCTCTGTGGAATAGATATTTGCATTAGAAACATAAACAGTTGATTATAACAGGGCCTAAGTAAGTTGTTTACGTGAAAGCATCATCCTGCTCTAAATTCTGCAGGATAGATTAGAAAGTGACCAAAGTAATTTTTTTTGCAGCTCTTCAGGTAAATTTCAGCACTTTAATGGCACTATGTTTTAAGTGATTGAGATTTGAAACTAAAGAACCGGGGTTTTCCAATGTTATGCAGGATGTTAAAAAGAGTTTCCTACCTGATTTGTAGGTCTCAAAAGAACATGATGGGTATCACAGAGGAAACTGGGGTATGCCTGTCGGTAGTCCCTGATCTGTGCTATGATGCAGCCCGAGTAAAATAGACAGGAGTGCTCAGCTTCTAACAGGTCCAAAAGCACCACAGGTAATTCTTCATTGTCTATATAACTAAGTAGGTCTTCTTCCTCATATGGCCACCTAGGTGTCTCTATTAAAGTTTCTTCCTGGCTTGTTGATGTCTAAAAAACAGGTTTACAGTTCAATAAGTTGGATTACACAATGGTTTTATTTTATCAGTCATGGGCAAGTCGATCAAGGGTGCCCACAAAGGACATATCATTAAAATATGGGTAATATCCAGCGAGGAATCAGGGGACTACGTTTCCATACAAAATATGACCGCTCCATTTCCTCTTAAGGTTGACATGGAAGACTGACATCGTATATTGCTTTATAGATGGGGTAGATGACTAAAACAAACTATTTAGTCCGTCAGATAGGTTACCAAAATATATTGTACACATGTTTTTTATTTATTTGACAAGTAAGAAATGATGAGGATATAGTGCTCTGAAATTTCGAGAGACAATTTTTACCAAGACGTGACTGCACGAGCCACCACTCTGGAAGTCTGATGATCAATACCTTTGTCTATGCTTAATTATTTGATAAACCAAAAAACCTGAGTCTCATTTGTTTTCATATTCTAACCAATGGACTATTTAGAATGATATTTTTTTAACCCTGTCATCATCCCTATTGCATTGGAACCGAATTCATCAAACTATACCTAGACTATGAGATCCTCCAAAATTTATATTGTCATAATCAAATCAATTAAAAACCAATTAGACTGTGCCAAGATAAGCTAAGTGAATTTACCCCCAGCATACAGTTTGAATAGGTGATGAGGCACTACATAAAAAAAATACATTTGGCGAGCTTCAGCCCCCTCAAACTTTAAATGTTTTGATAGATTTTTCTATTTTTATTTAAATTGTTGTGGCTTAATTTTTTCATTATTTATTAAAAAGGATGTCACAGTCAAAATTTCTTGGCATGAAACTGTACCACTTATATTTGTTATTTTTTTATAATAACAATAAACCATAAAACCATAAACTGAGTAAGTATCAATTAAAACACAAATAGAGTAACTTCATCATAGTCATCATAGATAATTTATATCAACATTATATCTTACTTTAGATAGGAAAATGAAATATCCCCATGTGATGTTGTAGGAGGCGCCAAGAAATTAGATTTAGGTATGTTTAGGCACCAGGCTTTCAACCTGTCATCATTGTACTTCTGTAATCTATTTTTAAACCTAATACTATGCTAAATGTGTCTATGACATGTGGTATTGTCATGGTTATGTCTATGTAATGCTACACATGCTCTGCCTACCCTATTAGGGAACGCAGTTGTGACGCATGCATGTATAAAGCAATGTATGTATGGAAAATGACAACACCCATACAAGTATGGGTCAAGTTTGAGTCAAGACTCAAAATACTAAAATGGGATAAAATCATTTTTATAAGTATAAGACAAATACAGAATAAAACTTAACACAAAGTTGAATCTACCAAAGTGATAATTCACAGATATGTGATATACTCAAATTTACAATCTATAAATAATATTTCAGATTATTGAACTTTATCGTACTTACATTAGCATCACCAGTGTTGTACGGAGAGTTTCCATTAATTTTTAAAGATAAAGAGTAGCCCTTATTGCCTGGATATAAGTTGATTATTAGAGTATTCAGGCTGTACTTTGCTAATAACTTTTCTAGTAAATATGATGTTGTTTTTAACCCTTGCTGTAAAAATTAAAAAATATGATAAGTAAATATTGTAAATGTTGCTGGAAAAAATACATAAATCATCTATTAGTTATTTTTCAGAAATATAAATAATCAAACTTGGCAGTTTCTATAAAAGATAGTCATTTGATCAATCTAAAATACATAGGAAAACATCCTTCTGATTTTCTTTTCTTCTTACAACTTTAAAGTAAAAATAGGTATCACATAAAAATGTAACTTAGGTTCTGGCCTCTTTGTTTTACTTATTTTTTTTTAATTTTTAATAAAAATAGCCACACAAACAGAATTTTTACTTGCAACAATACTTAGTTTGCATTTATGATTTGCAAACCATACTATGATTTGCTTCTTAAATTTTAACTTTATTGAACAGGTTTGTGAAGAAAACTCTATTACTTCCTGGCTACTATTACTACACTATCTTCTTAAGATAAATACCAATGAATAAATAACTAGATATACATAAACAAATCTAGCAAACCAGATATTATTTATGTTGGTACAGAAAATAGTCTTAATCATAATTAAAGTGAAGTATAGTAGAAAGTACAGTATATTCGTAGTATGGCAAAGTTCAGCCGGACCTTCTCAAAAGTTTACAAATAATGAATAATACTCATTTAAAAGAACTTAACCAAGATTAAATATGTTTAAAAAGCTCTTTCTAATCAGAATCAAACAACCACAATAGGCTCGAAATTCACATGATCAACGGCATGGCATAAATATAATACTTAAAAATAACCCAATCATATAATATAACTGAACCAATTCAGGTATGAATACTATTGGCAATTATGATGGCTACAATATTAGGTACTATTAGACACTCACGTAATTTCCATGAAGCAGTTCATCCCGACTCAATTCACTATACAACTCATGTAGTTTCTTGAACAAATCAAATTTTTCCACCGCTTTAGAGGGAGTACTACCGACATTGCGCTGGAATTTCATACGGGAGTCGTCAACTGGCTCTGCTAAGTGCATTTTATCATGAGTCCAAGTCATCTTATGATCAGAGACACCACTGTCAAATGGCGATAAGTTGGTATTCACATGTTTTGCTCTATTTAATATTCCCTGGAAATAAAACATCTTTATTAGTTAGCAGCACGCTTGATTATAATAAAAACAAACAGAATAAGGGTTATATGAACGGAGAGAAACGTAAAAAGCAGCGATATACCTCTGCTTCCAATGCGGCGTGAATTAATCCATCCATAATGTCATTAAAACGAAAACGTAAGTAGCAGATATATTTTTAAATAAATTATTTCATATTAACTGTTTAGGCCTAAGTATTAAGTCATGATTTCTATAAAAACTCATACGCTTTATTTATGTTTCACACTGCTTGACAGTAAAATAACATGTCCATCAACATTTTTGACACTTGACTTTAGTGACGAACGAATGAACGAAAGCTTAGATCAGGGTTGCAAAAGAATAATGTTTTTTTCCCTATTAATTTATTAGTGTTGTGTATTGTTTTGTGCCATGCCACTGTCGACAATTGAGGGAGCTTAACGACGAAACAAACTTTTGAGTATATTTTTCTACTTCTAGCTGCCAGAAAGACGAAACCTTACTATGTTCACCTCAAGATTGAATTTTAAAGTCACTTTATTTTTACTTATTTTTTTTATACAGGGTGATAATGGAATCCGTAACGAAATTTTACGTACCTGTTTGTTAGTAAAACTTAAAAATATAATTTGAGTAGTTTCTCATTTTCTTTTGAAAATAAGAAATTATGAATCACTAAAGTTTTCCTAAAAAGTGCTTACATTATGGACACCGCGCGTCCACCGCTCAGCTCAGACACTCGCGACTCGTAGGTACTTACTTAGCGCGCTTTCACTTCCTTGCGAAAAATAATACGCCTTATTCAGTACCTACATTTTTATTTTTTACTTAAGTTGCAATTTTTCCTTCCTACTTTTAAGGGCTTAGGCCGTCCAAATGCAGAAGTTTTATAAAAATCAGTTACTTGAAAA
>BHDV01013299.1:318281-344456 GCA_005406045.1 Adoxophyes honmai
TTTCTTCAGTTTTAGCTGTTTACGGTAAGTAAATGATTTTTAGTGTATTTGATGATCGGTTTAATGCAGCATACTGTCTAAAATTATTTATATTCCCTTAATTTATGTTAAAACGCTAATGGACTACGACCTTCGCCTTTGTCTGTTTGGTGCATTGCGTTTGTGGTAGGTACTTGCGTACATATTTAGAATGAGGCCATTTTGATGAAGTATATCTAGGAATATAGGGGTTTTAGTAGAAAATACAAGTTTAGATAATTCTGAATAATCAATAAAACCTATGGTTCATGAATACGGCCTTCGTTGGTCAATAAGTGAAGTGAATGAGAAGTGTCAAGTGCGGTACAACCTATCTTTCGTCGTCTACGAATCTTTGCTTAGTGCATGAATCCTGCCGTATTAAGTGAAAAAAAGGAATAAATAAGCCATTGTTATATCCATGGATTTAAGTTTATCTAATTGAAATGTAATAATCGATAATTTTTATGATTTCGGCAAAACTGTTCGAAGCTTCAATCCGCTTGTAAGTACACTAGTGCAATTGGAATAATTTTTTTTTTTGTATATGGAACACTTCGGAACGTTGTCTACTTGAAGTTACAATTATTTCTTTGCTGTTCAAAATTTAATTTACTGTCTACTCTTGTTCACAAAACGGAAGGGTGGTATGAATTCGGTATAGGCGATACCCTGCAGGGGTTTACAGTATTAACTTATCTGAAATCTTATTAGAACTTAAGACACCTACTAACACTGTCAAGTGTTGTGCTCCATGTTATGGATCATAGTGATTAGCTCCAGTCATCTGTACCACCATATGGGTCACTAAGAACAGCCTAACTTGCATCCACATCAGTCAAATATCTGGACATGCAGTAGTGTGTTAAGCCAGGTTCAAGTTCTTGTTTACAACATCCAGCAGGATGGTGCAATAATAAAACTAATTTGGGACTCACCACAAATATTAAGTTTCTGATACTGCGAACATGCTAAACAGCATTATTTTTGCTTTATCAAGAAATTTCATGTTCTATCAAAGTAGTAATATAAATCTTCACCAGAGAGATGACTTTATCTTAAAAACAAAAATATTTGCTGAAATTATTAAGTACAATAATTAACCTTTACTTTAATTTCTTTATGCTTACTTATTGGCATAATCTAAATATATGAGTTGACATCAGGGATCAAATACCGGTATTATTTTCATACATTTATACCGGTATTTAATTGCAGTATCTCAGTTGTTTTTGTATATTATTTTTGTATATTATTTATTTATTTTTAATTTAAAGTCGTACTTTTGTAGGCTTACCTAAATACCATATAGGAATACCAAGCTAAAATTCCAAATTAAAGAAGATATTTTAGTTTTTACTAATATCGGTAACAATCCCTGGTTGACATCCATTGGCAATGAGTTTATATTTTCTCCCAATTATTTTTCATGTTTGAGTATTCTGTCTTAATGTAATACTGAAACAGATTGTAAACATTAATTGAATGAATATAATGATGGTTAATTTGGAACATAGTGATATATTTATTACAATTTTACAGTTTCTTTAAAAAATAATACACAACTTTGTCTTTGGTGCCAATGTCTATCATTTCTCCAATAAACTAAGTTGAGGAGTTCATCAATAAATATTTTATTTTCTATCTGCACTATGCTGTTTTTGTATTATTACATCCGTACCAATATGTAAATGTGAAAGTGTGTTTGTTTGTTTGTTTGTCCGTCTTTCACAGCTAAACGGAGCAATGAATTGACGTGATTTTGTAGGTAGAGATAGTTTAGGGCATGGAGAGTGACATAGGCTACATTTTGTCTCTTTCTAAACCCACCATTTCCCTAAACTGAGGAGTGGAAGTTTTCAATGAAGAAAGCTATAAAATTGGTATGTGTGCTATCTCTTCCGTGATACCCCGAATTTAACGCGAGCGGAGCCGCGGGCAAAAGCTAGGGTGACGGCACCAGTTATGGACGGTTTAAGCTGACAAGCACCAGTGATGGACATTTCATTCATAATTTAAAGACCATAGAGTCGTGAATTGATTGTTGTAAAACAAATGACTTTTCCTTAGTGGGTAGTAAATAAGAGTCATTGTTCATTACTGGTTCTATGTCCATTACCGGTGCGGTCACCCTAGTACCTATCTATAAAGAGGAAAAAATATTTCCTATCTTTTTATATCAAAGGGCCAATATGATTTTTGTGTCATTATTCTGTTGTGTATGTCTGGAAAAGACTACTGTGTTAAACCTAGCTTATCAAAAATCTTGTTGTGCGCAGATGTGTCATAAAGGTATGGGCTTAAATTAAACTGTAACATTCCCTCAACTGATTGCGGACAGTATCCCAAGAAATCTAATTTTTTTTAGGTGTCTCATAGGTGGTTAAAGATTTCCCTTTTCTTCTCTCATTCATGTCTCTTTGCATTCTGCTCAGAGACTGTTATGGGCCATAGATTGTTAGTAATTTACAATAGAACAGCAATCATATATTGTCATTTGATTTTATATCTTATAGAAGAGGTGACAGAAGTCTGATCAGAAAAGATTATCTCTGCATCTCTGTCATTAACACTCCCTGTGAAACAGTGTTTCATATTCTAATGGATGATTATTTAAGTGCTTCAGCTGCCATCAGAATTTTGATTACTTAAAAGTTCCTATGTTCCTGTTCCTGATAGGTAACTATAGATAACAGCCATCAGAACATTGCACAGTTAATAGAAAAGTGTGCAGTAAAATCAATGGTTCAGAGATTTGAATAATCAACTTAAAATAGGTACAAGAATGAACAATCAGTGAATTCCTATCTATTTATGATCAATGCAACTAAATATTTCAGCAGACATTTATAAGAACACAATTACTTCTTTTTCAGAATTTTGTTGAATAAGGTCAAGGAATATACATTATACACAAATATAATTATAAGCTAAAATGGAAGAATTGAATGGGGACCTGTATGGGGATGGTCTGGTCAGTTTAGCTGAAGAAGGGTCTTTGGAACCAACTGATAGCGGAAAGCAGGAGCAAAACTGTAACATTTGCGAGTAAGTGCCAGTAAAGTTAATACAGCTTATTTAATTCAGTCCTTTCTGTTACATTATTATGTTTAATCAATGTGCAAATATGAACTCTGAAATTGTTTTTCCTGTTTTATAAGTTATAAGGAAGTTCAAGTCCAAGAGAGCTTGTCAGCTTTGCCCCTTATCGTATCTTTAAATCATAAAAACTATTAACTAATTTACAATAAAAAGCACACTTTTAGCACAAGTTATATTAGTTACAAGAAAATAAGCAATAGATTGCTGGACATGTTTAAATTTACTAAAAGGCTGTTAATGCCAGAAGATATTCATGATAGTCAAGTGCTAAGATACCACTAGGTTTTGAGCATTATATCTGTAAATACCTAGATGATACTTATAATGAGATCAATATTTCTTTGTTTGTAATGGAATCAGTAACCATTACCAGCAAACCACCATTTGACCATTTTGTTACCAGCAAAATTGATGTTCATTTTACATTTAGCTACTGAAGCCACTTTTGTGCTGATATAGTCAAATAACAAACAAAAGTTAAGAAAGAGTTTTTGAAAGGGTTGAAGTATATTCTGATAAATGTCTATTTAGTAATAAGTAGACTTGTGTGAGCAACATGTGCAAGTCGTTTTGCGTGAGACATAGACTACCTGTCACTTTCTGACATTTCTTGCTACTCAGTGTAGTCCATATAGCGCACAACATGTCTTGCACATTGTCATTCTAAGTTGTGTGACTTAAATCTGGTAATATTTATTTTAGCAATAAGTTATGCAGTCCTCGAGTATTATCTTGTCTCCATGTTTTCTGCGAAGCATGCATAGACAAACTGATGGTTAATGAGGCTGGAGATTCACTGAAGTATGATTTGGCTGTTGAATGCCCAATATGCAAGCAAGAAACCAAGGTACAAATGAACATCTCTATTTGATTGTTCTTCTCTTGCTATTTAATTAACCCAAATGTTACCAATGCTGAATTTGTTAACAGATACCTGGAGGTGGAGCTGCTTCACTTCCATCAGACTATGTCCTCACCAATGTCTTGGATGTGTCCGCTATGGATCAGTCTGTTGTATGCACTTGCTGCAAAAGCAAGGAACCTGCTGTGGCTAGATGTACCGATTGTTCTCACTTCTTGTGTTCCAACTGCAACTCTGCTCACGAGTTCATGAGATGCTTTGAAAATCACCGAGTAGTTCCATTTGATGCTTTGAGATCGTCTAAGGAGAAAGCTGCTGTGCATAAGCCGATATTCTGCTCGCGCCATGTTGGTGAGAGCCTGAAGTTTTATTGCTGCGAATGCGAAGTTGGAGCTTGCACTGAATGCCTCACAGTTGATCATAAAGTTGGTGAGCATCGTTGTGAGCGCATTGTCGATGTAGAACCGAACCTCCGAACTGAGCTCAGGACTCTCATCACTGAAGCCAACGCCCGCGCGGCCGCTGCCGGCAGCGCTTCAGCCCGGCTAGACGACGCACTTGGAGACTTGCAGCGTCAACGCGATGATGCCGAAAACGTCATCAATGAGGCATTTCACGCCTACAAAGCAGCTCTTGAGAGACGCCGTGAAAAGGCGCTGGAAGAACTGGAGCGCCTCCACAAAGAACGTGAACTCAAAGTTATGGATCTTTTCGATCGAGTGGATAAAACTGTCCAGCGCATCGACTGCGCTTGCAAGTTTGCTGCGAGGCTTCTTAATCGTGGCGATGGCACTGAAATTGTGATGCTGAAGAAGACTGTAGCATCTCAATTTTCCCGCTTACTGGAAGGAGCTCCCGAATTCGACGTAAACTATTCCCTCGAATTTGTTTCTAAGATCGACAAATTCGATTCGGTTACTGAGGATACGTTTGGGATCTTTCGTACAGAAACTACTCGCGCTGAAGAGAGGAAGCGAGCTAGCGAATCATCCGCTATCGTGTCTGTTACATCTAACTCGCATTCTCCTGCAGTGTCTGTAACAAACACTCCAGTATTCGACGATTTCCCTATGGGGAATGTTCGCCGCGTTACTGGTGTTGGAAACATCGTGGGAGTTCCTGGTGTCAGTGGAGTACCTAGCATTGGTGTTCCCGGAGTGGGACCCGTCAACAATAGCGTCATGCCTGTGGTTGGCAATGTTAACAATGTGGCTGGAGTGGGAGGTGTTCCCGGGGTCGGTGGAGTATCCGCTCTGCCGTCAATGGTTGAGTACAACTTGCAACAACTGGCGAGCATCGCCGAGAAAGACGTGCCTCCACCGCCTCACGCATCGCCCGCGCCGCCTTTCACTCTGGCTGAGCTCCTCGCCGGAGATCTGAACTCCCCTCAAGCTTACAACAACTTGCAGGCTCTAGCTAAACTCGGATTGAACACGGGTTGGTATTGAATATAACGATTTAGTAGATTGGAGGGTAATCTGGCGGAATGTAAATGTGCTAATTTTTTCAGAAGTTAATGGATATGGCGGAGTGGGTGGCGTGGGAGGCATCGGCGGCGTGGGCCCGCGCGGCGTGTCCCCGGGCCGGCCGCTGCTGACGGCCGCGGAAGAGGCCGCTCTGGTGGCTCCCCCTGCACCCCTCGTGCGTGCCACTAAGGCCACACCCATGCACATCAGGTTCAAATTCGGCCAACTCGGAGGTGGAAAGGGACAATTCAACTCGCCTCATGGATTTTGTCTCGGCAACGATGAGGACATCATTGTAGCTGACACTAATAACCATCGTATTACGGTATGCTTTCAAGTACTGGCTCTATCAATTTAGAAAGGTCAATTGTTTCGACGTTATTAATCACGCTAGCTCGCTGAACTCTAATGGCTTTGTAATTTTTAGGTGTTCGACAAGTCTGGCAACCATAAATTTAATTTCGGAGTGGCAGGAAAGGAGGAAGGTCAACTTTGGTACCCGCGTAAAGTGGCTGTAGTGCGTGCCACGGGCAAGTTCGTTGTCTGCGATCGCGGCAATGAAAGGTCTCGCATGCAAATATTTACCAAAAACGGACATTTCCTGAAGAAAATTGCCGTAAGATCATTTAAAGTATTTTCTGCTATATGTTAATGTAAATGTTGTATTTAAGTTGCATACATACACACATAATTAATTACAATTGCTTTATTGCATAATAATAGTTGTATATGTATTTCTTATAGGTTCGTTTTATCGATATTGTCGCCGGACTGGCCGTCACCGCCGAGGGTCTCATCGTTGCTGTAGACAGTGTTACTCCTACTGTCTTCATTTTATCTGAAGAGGGCGACCTTATTAGTTGGTTCGATTGCAGCGAGTGCATGAGAGAGCCATCCGATATTGCTATTAGCGGTGAGACATTTTAAAAATCTTTCCCAAAATTTCCTTAGCACTTACCATGAAATCTAAAGTAAAATTGTTGCAGATCATTACATGCTTTGTAAGACAATCGTAACAATGAATGTTGATTTGATCGTAGCAAAACATTTCTGTTCGTAAGAAAAATAGTTTTAGTTTGTTTTGAATTTCAGGCAAAGAATTCTACGTGTGCGATTTCAAGGGGCATTGCGTAGTTGTGTTCGACGACGAGGGTCATTTCTTACGCCGCATTGGGTGCGAGAACGTGACCAACTTCCCCAACGGGATTGACGTGTCCGACGCCGGCGACGTCCTCATCGGGGACTCGCACGGCAACAAGTTCCATGTCGCCGTCTTCTCGCGTGACGGCGTCCTCGTCACCGAATTCGAGTGCCCTTATGTAAAGGTAAGGGTAATAGAAGATTAATTGCTCTGCGAAACAAAAGAGACTATTTCTGATATAGACTTATTTTGGTATTGTTATTAACGTAGTGTTGTTTGCTTACAGGTTTCTCGCTGCTGTGGACTGAAGATAACTTCTGAAGGCTATATAGTCACTCTGGCTAAGAATAATCACCATGTTCTAGTCCTCAACACCCTATACATTGTCTGAGGAGTAACTCGATGGCTGTAAGTCTGCATACTACAAGATCTCACATTTATTCCCTATATTTTATATTTAATTGCTGTTTTACAAGCTTAACATTTTTTGCTAAACCAGTATTTGATTTTTTTGTTATTTTGTGTTAAATTTCATGTTATGTTTAGTCTGATTATTACCAATCTGTCTGCATGCAGTGATCTGCTACCCCAACCCTATAGTATCGTCCTTGTTTCGTGAGTATTGTATTAAATAACAAGGATATAGTTGTTTCCTAGGTATCGCTCACTGCTTGTAGATAGGACATTAAGTCATAATTTCCAAAGCACTGAGTACTTGCGTATTTTCTCGATTTGTTTTCGTCTCATTTTATGATTGCATTTAGTTATAGTGAAGGAAATCCAAAGTTTAGTGTATTTTGTTTTTATTATACATATTTGTTTCTAAATTTAGCAGCTGGTATGGTTCCTAGTTCGAGTGAAGTTAATACATGTCAATTAGGGGACTGCGTGGGAGTGTCGCCTCATTCCAAAAGTTGCATTGTTCCGACATGGTGGACCGTGACTAGTATCGTTTTAATGATTACCCACACGTAGCGCTCAGTCATTCGCTTGATAGTGAACACATACAAACGCACAATTGAGTTTATTGTTAACGAAATTTTAGTCCTGCAATGACCAAAGGAGGCGACACTAAAATAACGTGCCATCTAGTTTAGGTTAATCTCGTATACAATATTATATATTGTCCGTTAAAATATATTTACCATTTACAGAATTCTTGTGTCTATACAAAATGTTTTTTCATGTACTCTTGTTTTGAGAGCCTATTACATATTTGAAAATTTTTTCATGCATAGGCGTACACTATGTTGTGTAAGATTTGGTTCATTCAATTTCTAATGAACCATAATGCTGAATTATTATTGGAAAGCCTCCGTAAGCGTAAACGTTGCAATAATTTAGTAGATACGATAATATATTTGGGTGTTTAGAATGGAAGTATATCAACACAGGCATTTACTCTGGCATGGCATCTTCGTGTATATTTTCCACTTGAGATATGCACATCCTATACTTATATTCGGCGTTATATTGGGAAGAGCTTCATAGTCATTGTCCATGGAAATGGAGTGCACCAGTTATACATAGCCTTTGGCATAAGTATTATAATAGGATAACATATTAAATATTCGAGTCGTTAGTTGTTATTGCAAAGTAATAGGTCACAATGCCTGTCACAAGCTATGTGCAGGATTTTGAAAACTTATTCACAGATTAATCGATAAATTCTGCAAAATTTATTCCATTGTCGTAGTATTAAAATGAAAGTAAGTGTTCTGTCTTACGTGTTACCCGCCGTTCTTGGGCATAATAATAACAATTCAATACTTCCCAGATATAAATATTTATATGTATATGGATTTGCCATTGCACATGTAATACATCACATCATATTAAACGCCAAATTATATATTTTTGTAATTGTTCAAATTTAATATTCAAAATGATGTGTTTATAACAGTAATTAGAGCCCTGGAAAAGTAACTGACGCGAGTATTCATACAAATATTTAAATATCAATATTCTCATAGAATAGCATTTATATGTATTGGAACACTTGCTCATTTACTCTCTAGTGGAAAATTAAAAGCATAATAACAGATTTTCACATCATTTAGATTAACTTCCTTGGCTGATTTCATCAGTATTTTGTAGAATAAATCTCACGATACGTCTTGTTATTCTGATAATGCCATTTAGACACGCGGGAGCGTGCTCAGCCAAGTTCAGACAAAAATGGAACAGGCAACGAAGCACCCGTTTTTAGTTGATACTGGATTTGCCTATTTTTACTTCTTGTTTATTTTTGACGAGATTAATAACAAAATGTGGGCAATTTTTCGGTTTTCTTGTGGCCATTGAGTAGAGAAGAATGCATATTTCACTTGCGTTTTTTAATGCTATTAAATTTAAAAATTAATATTTAACATTAATTTGACTGTACTTAACAGTTATTTTATTAAACAACAATCATACCACCAGTATTTGTGATATATTTTTATTAGTACTTGATTTTTGTTAAACCTCGCTCTCTAAATCTTAAGTATTTACAAATTTAAAAACTGCATAACCATCGCATCAAACCAATAACCATTTTGAACAAACAGTGAAAATCTGTTATAATCTTATAATAAATGGAAAAAATACTTTGTGACACTTTCAATTCAACTCGTGATTTCGTATACAGTCATCAATATTATGTCAATATGTTTCCGAGCTATAATAACTAAGATCCAATAATTTATTGTAGAGATAACAATAGCAAAGTAACACATTGTATGAAACGTTTGTACTTAATTAGTAATAGTTTATTTTGTTGTGTGTATTGAGAAAGTTCTCCTTCAATGTTTAATACACTAGCGACATGTTATGTGATATGAGCAATAATTGAGAGACAACAATTTAAGACTTACGTGACTCAATTTGGTGGAGGCGCGAGCAGTTCGTTGCGGGTTGAACTTGGTGTTGAGTCTGAATCCTCTATTGATTAGTGAGTAACTTTTGGGTTTATTTTTCATATTGTTTTTAAGTTATTTGTTTCAGGATTTTTGTCCCGATAGCATTAGGGAATTTTATTTTCTTTATTTTAACTAGGTTTAAAATAACGAGTCTACATACCCCTCGCGGTTGAGTAGGTGTGGTTAATACTCTGATTTTGTCATTTTACTATTTTGTTTAGTTATACGTTCTGGGCCTATTATTTAAATAGTATTTTTGGCCAGTGTGTTTAGGCCTTTAGAGTTACGAATTTTTACTGCCAAATTATTTTCTTACGATATTTGTGCATGAACATAGTAATTATTTTATTGTATGATATTTGTAAAAATTAGTTACTAATTGTTGCCAATTTTTGTTTATTAATATTCAGGGTTTTAATATTAAAATGTTCAATTTTTATTTGTTGTCATTGATCAAAATTATTGTGTGTTAGTGAGGTAGAAGTAACCGTAATAGAAGTTATTGAAGCCCCAAAGGGAGCGTTTGACGCTAATACTGTTGCTTTAGGGTTGCATAAAAATTATTAAAAAGTGGTGTGATAAGTTTTCGATAATTTTACAAATTATACTATTTTGTGTGGATTCCAATATTCATAAATTTAACGTAAATATCATTGAAACATGTAATTTCTAACATCTGAAAACAATGGACATTCTTGTATTTGAAAGTATTATAGTTTATGTATTTAATCCCCCTTTTGCATTGATTGTGATTGTTTTGTCGACAAAGTTTCCTTAGTTCTTGCCATATATCTTACGTAGGTGTCATTGTAGACATTTTTTGTAGTTGTTAGATTTCCAATTGGATATACACAACAGTATCACAAGTTTGCCTGTACGGTGGCGTTGTTTAGAGATGTTTATTAGATAGAGGGGCGCGGCGCGCGGCGGGTATTCGCCTCGCGTCCGCTTGGCTGTATATTCTTGCTGTAGCAAGTACCTAAGCACTTTGTCATGGGATAATGGCAGGTCAAATGGTATTTATTGTCCATTGACATTACTTGATAATAATTGTATCATTAGAGTACATTACAGTAGCCTTTCTCGAGATCTTAAAAGTTACTTATATACACTTTAAAAACAATTTTGGTAAATATATTTCTCTTGAATCTATTCCCTTATGTATTCAGCAATAAATTACTTCTGTAGTTGTAGAATCACTTTATATTGGCACTGAAAAACTGCGGACTTCCTCGACATTGAGCGGTTCAATGTTAGACGCGTGGGACGCGTTGCGAGCCAGCTCGACGCGGCGCGCAAGAGCGAGGGCCGCCGGCGTTGTTAGTGCCAAGTACTGTGATGTGGGTTCGCAGCGCACAAGTCGAGCTCTAATGTTACCCTCCCTATTGGAGGTGGGCGTATTGCCTATGTTGTGGCACCAAGCACAGCTCAATGGTTCCGGTGGAGTGTTGTGGCATAACGAGTCTATTCTATTTTGCGCACGCGGCGCGTCGCATTACCTAACCAGGTGGAATTAAGCTTGAACATGGCATTCTCATAAATTCCATTTACTACCTTACAGAGACGATAAAGACAGCATGCTCAAAGATTGAAAACGATTTAATTTAATTCACCCCTACCAAATTTATCTCCACTATTCTGGAAATACATAACTCGTAATAAAATAAGGTTGTGAGCTCTATTCCCATTGGAATTTTAAGCCACATGTGTGCTTGTGCAATAAATATCACAGTTTGGATCTAGGCTTTTAAATTATTATAGATTATATACATTGTTGAGCTGATTATAAAAATTTAATATATTATTATACCTTTTAATATTGTTAAAGAATTCTAATTGCATTCCACATCTTAGAGTGAACGAATTTGAGATGACCGTTTTCAATCTACATTATACAAGTTATTTTTTTTACAAGTAGGATTATTAGCAGTTGCCAATGTTTATTTCCTTTAGTCAGTAAAAGTACAAATATTTTAATATACAATTCTTGGTATTTACGTATTGTAGTGATCTTATTTTTAATTGACTCTATAACTTTAAGCATAATTTTTGTTCACATAGACGGCCATTACTAAGATATTTCTCATCTCACAAATTATTCAGTAAATGACAAAACATATCATCCAGAATTTAGTTTATTTAGTTTACATAGGAACTGTCTGCAACTCCCGATCTTCTATGTTAATTTATAATATTTACGGTAAAATGGCTATTTCTTTTTTGTTTTGAAATTAGATTTAAGTATATTGTAAGTTACTTGTATGTTTTTGTCATTTCTGTGTCGAAATATGTAAGTATATTCTAATATTTTGTGTGAAAGGTGCATGTTCAAATGCAAATTACTTTGTCCAAAGATTTCATTTTATTCGTTATAAATTGATTTAAATTACATACAATGAAAATATGACATTTGTGGAGTGTGCATCAGTAGGTGTTCGATATAGAAAATATGAATTTTCGTAGAGTTGGTGCAGCCGAGCAAATCTCTACCATATTCTCTTAAGAATATATTGCTCAATAATTATTTTAATTCTGTTAAAAGTATTTTAAACTTAGGGAGTAGTCCACATCGAATATTTTGGATGTCTGGGCTCTAGTAACACGAAATTATATCTTAACAGACAATACCCTCCGTAAAGATTTGAAACATTGTAACGTTGAAGTTTATTAGATATAGTTGTTTGCCTTTGCGGCAGCTTGTCGCGGCAAGCTGCAGGGGCTCAGTAGCACCAGCACAGTAGCGTACCACTGCCTCTGACATACAGGTCGTAACTACTACATACAGCAGTGCTTTACTACAAGCACACACACTATATACATCCTATTTACGATAATTCTCATAGGAAAGTAAATACTGTTTCCCTCACTATTGTAAAGTTCTGTAATATTTCACAGAAACAATTCCTTGCTCCTTAGCGTAACTGGTTTACATTATTAATAAAGCATAACCTACTCGTTTTCCGATCATCTATTCCTTTTGTGTCAATTTCAAACAAGGAAGCATATGCTTTTGTAGTTTGTCTAATAAGGCATTTAGTTTGTAGCAATAATGCGCTATTAAAATTCACTTGTTTGAGAAATTGGTGCAAGTAGTGCTACTTTGTGATGGGTAATTGAAATGTCGGATAACTAGTTGGTTAGGAAAGTCTATGCGTAAACAGTGGCAGTAGTATATTCTCAGTATACGTTGTGTGATGGTGTTGACTGTACAGAGAAAACCTTTTTGCCCCACAGTCAACGAAAATTGTTATGTAATCCATACAGGAGTCTCTGCTGCATTGTGCCTAGATCTTAGAAGTTAATGGTATCAAAGTAGAGTTAATCTCAAATATTTTGGCTCTTTGAATATTCCATGATATTATTTTGTTTTGCATGAAAATGTATTTACATTATATACATAAATACACTTAGTAATATTGTATACATGAATATACATTGCGTGGTTTGTAACTTGATGTTTAATTTTACTGTAATGAAACTTATTGTTAAGATGCCCAACTGGTTAAATCTGTCCACGGTTGGTATGCATACTGTACGAAGGAATTGAGTACCGTTGAACATCATAGCAACCCTTACATCGAAATTGCGCGAACCCATTTTTCTTCTGTGGACAGAAGTAAAGATAATTTGTTGCACATCTTACTTTGACCAAATTATTGATGCCGCTAAAGTTACTTGAAAATTGACTATTGGGGTCTCATTGCACTTTCTTCTTTTTAGTTTTTAAGACAAGTGCCGGTTTTCACGTGACCTTAGCGGTTTTTTTTTTTTCATAATTTTAAGTTTATTCTCGTGAATTGTGGCCAGGATAACAACAGCACAGAGCAGTGTATTTCAGAGCCTGCCTAAAATATATTTTTGTCATGATTTTATTTAGGTATATACATGTTATTATTCACATATTACAGTTTTCTCAACATTAGCTTGTATTTTAATTAAGAAATAATCATATTTAACATTGCCAGGTGATCAGCAACCTGCACTTTAATATTTTTGGAAACTATTGAACTTAAATTGTACTGACTTTATAAATATATTTACTTCAATAAAGATTTTCCATGCCACTAAAAAACTATTTTTTATTTAATTGAAATTTTCCTATTCGTAGACTCCAAAAGTATATACCTACTTAGAGCCCTTACAGATGAACTGCATGTTGTGAACGGCAGAACTACTTTAGCCGTCGCCACATGTCGACGGCTGTAGTAGCCTATGCCGTTCTGCCGTTCACAACATGCAGTTCGTCTGAAAGAAGCCTTACCCTACCCAAAAAAAATCAGGATTTTTAGATGGTTAATGAATGTTTACGGATTAGCGAGTAAAGTGAATAAACAAGTAGGAGTGAAGATTCTACCCACCACACTGTTCATGCAATTTTATTAGGAAGGTTCAAGACCACTTCAATGAAACTGAATGGGACCAAGTCTTCCAAGTACCATCGATGGTACAGTCGAGTTCATTAATACATATATGAGCAAAACTGAGGGTTCAAAAATTGTATTGTATTGTATTGTATGACTCTTTATTGTACATAAAACAAATATATAAAACAAAATACAGGATAACGGTTTTATGGACAAAGGCGAATTTATCCCCTTATAAATATCTGTACACCCTTATGACATTGACAATAGGTGCAAAAGTTTACATATTTGGGATTTGTCTGCTCATATATTTATGAACTCGACTGTACAAACCAATGGGACCACGGAAAAACGGGCAAAATCGGCTCCTTCGCTTGAGATGGACATGCCGCCGACATGTCGTTGGACGTTTATTTTATGCCATAGTCTATCCACAGCTTTGAGGAAGAAATTCGAGTTGGAAAATAAACATTCAAAGGTAAGAAAACCAGTGTTACATATAAAGATACATTTATTTATAATAAAATGCGTTAAAGTACCTAATTATCACTTATTTTCCGGTAACATAAATTTTTACTTGGGAACATTTTTGAAAACCTTAAGCACTAGTCGCCAGGGTTACCTACAGTTGTACAGTTCCTGGCATCTGACTTCTTTTGGTGGTAGGAACCGTAAAAATGGAGAAATACTTAGTCTAGTTAAAACTAGACCTAGACATAATCATTTCAATAATTAAGCAACAGGTTTCATCAACCTATTGAGGACGTGAATGGAATTAGTATATTTATACACCTAAACCTTCTTTATGTAGTAATAAAATCTACCGGTTTTACTCAGAACCAGCTCAGTAACACTATGGTTAAAATGTGTACTGGTTTCAATAACATTCAAACGGAGTTTGCTAAGCAAGTTACCACCTCTTATAAATGCTAACAGTGCAACAACATAGGTGTCACTCACACGTTTCTGACTGCTGTTGCTGTATTTCATGATCCCATCTTCAGTCTTAAAATAAATTCATGTGTCAAAATAAAATAATATAAACAGGAGCATACCTTAAAAACTAAATTTTCCTATACATTTTTAATGTAATATTCGATTTTTTTTTATATTCCATTGCTTTCGGTTTTATACACGCACTCCCCTGCGATCCAAGTGGATAAAACTTTGAGTGTTTTAGGGTGCATGATAACGAAGTCAGCGTCGCTGCCGAAGTTGAGATTTCCTTTTCTGTCGTCGATGCCTAACGCTCGAGCCGGATGCAAAGTCGCCGTTTCCAGTGCATATTCCAAAGAGCAACCTGAAAAAAAAAGTTAAGCTTTAAAAACATTATATTGTCGCGACCCCTAGCGCCATCTATCGTCGAGTAGTAGAACTTCTACAGACGTCATAAAATCTGTTCTACATGGCGGTGTCGGAGTTACGTTAATCGGTTGCATAAATGCAACTTCCAACTTCTGTGAAGTTAATGCATAGATAATCATAATCGTAATCTAATAATTTGTTCTAATTAATAATTTGAGACATTAAAGTATTTTTAGGGTTCCGTACCCAAAGGGTAAAAACGGGACCCTATTACTGAGACTTCGCTGTCTGTCTGTCTGTCTGTCTGTCTGTTTGTCTGTCTGTCACCAGGCTGTATCTCACGAACCGTGAGAGCTAGAGTTGAAATTTTCACAGATGATGTAATTTTGTTGCCGCTAAAAGTGCTAAAACAACAAATACTAAAATTAAAATAATTATAATAATTAAGGGGGGCTCCCATACAAAAATCGTGTTTTTTTTTTGCTATTTTGGATCTATTTAAATAACTGTAACAGGTAAATACTTGAAATGCTCACAGAATATTTAATTAAATATTAACTTTAAAAGGAAATAATTAAAATAAAATAAAATTAGTATTTAAGGGGGGCTCCCATACAAAAAACCTATTTTTTTTTTGCAGTTTTTTTTTTGCTGTTTTGGGTCTATTTAAATAATTGTAACAGCTAAATACTTGAAATGCTCACAGAATGTTTAATTAAATATCTGCTTTAAAAATAAATAATTGAATAAAAATAAAATTAGTATTTAAGGAGGGCTCCCATACAAAAATTCAGATTTTTTTGCAGTTTTTGGTACGGAACCTTTCGTGCGCGAGTCCGACTTGCACTTGGCAGGTTTTTTTAATAAATACATATATTTTTTAGGGGGTTCATAAAGTTTTATCACTGTTAGTGGCTGTCATCACGAATTTTGTCCGCGCCACCAACCGTTGTCTTTAAAAGTGTTCGAGTGCTCTGCCTAGCCCATTTTGGGAATGCAGGTGTATTTAGATATAGGTGTGTTTATTTTTATTTCCTAGGATATGTGCATTTTTCTTCAGAGAAACCTTTAACACTACAAGGCTAGTATGCTAAAATTATCAGTTCAGTACCTAAGTAGCATAATAATTACGTACCTACTAATTGTAGATAACAGGAAAACTAACCAACTAAAATAATGTAGGTACGCATGACCTAACATTGTCACAATAAGGCCAATGCCACACTGCATATATTTTAAATGAACATTTGTTTAGAGCAAATGTTTTCTGGTCTGTCAAGTATGGTGGTTCGCTCCGATCAAGGGTTTTCACTAACTCAAATATCCGGATGAACATGAACGAATGTTTGTTCGTTAGTACACTTAATGAAAACCCGACGTCATAATTATTAATTACCTGTAGCTTCTTTGAAGGTGCGAATGCATTCGTCCAAAACCGCAGTGCTGCCGCAGAGGGTCTTCGTGCCAGAGACGTAGGCTTTGCCGTCTTTTACAGTCACCGCCTGCGGCCCTATGTGGTAGTTGCCATCGTCCAAACCTTGCGCGGCTACCGCATCGCTGACAAGCACCAATCCTGAAAAAAAAAAGAACGAATTATAGTCTGTGGCGAGTTCTATTTTTAAGGGGTAGCGCAGACGAACAGACTTTTGTGCGTTCGAGTCTGCGGCGCACAAAAAGTCTGCATGGATTGTATGCATTGTGCGCCGGATTTTTTGCGTGTCGTGTGCGTTATTGCTTATAATTCCATAGGTTCTATTTTCACAGATTAAAAACTCCGCCGCAGATAGTCTGTCATCTGCGCAGGACCTAAAAATGTTACGCCGACATGAGACCTGGGTAGAGGGGTATGCAAGGGAGACGTATTTTAAAACATTGATTTTGTATTGCGTCTTGGATGTCGCCTTGTGCATAATAAACTGATGTAGGCATGCTATTTATTTTATTAAGCAGACTATTTAATTACCTGCTTTATTACTTAAACTGCTGTTATGTAATGCCCTCCACTACCAAGTCAAGAAAAAATAAACGAGTAGCTGAAAAATTGTGAAAATGTAGGCGATTTCGAAATTATACTAAAGAGGACGCAGCAAGCACAGGCCAGGAAAAAAGCGTTTCGATCGTACCACCACTCCACCGCGCCGCGCCGCTTCCACTGTCAGTGCTTTTAGAGCCGTGGTAAAAAAAGTAGGCTGGTAACTAGATTGGGACACTTCAAAGAATTAAATACCTTCAGGGTTGGTGCGGCAAGCTATCCGGAGTGCGGCCGGGTGCGTGTGAAGACCGTCGGATATTATGCCGTAGTAGACTTGCTTGTTGGTCGAAGACGCCAGTAGGCCGACCAAACCTGGGTCGCGGTGGTGGAACTGAAACAAAATGTTACGTTTATCGAATCAGGATTTGCTTTTTGCTTCTTGTGTTTGTGTCGTGTTCAGTATGTAGTATGACAAACTTAAGGGGCAGATAGGTCAGGTAGGATTCAAGATTTGTTTTCGATGGTTTTTTCTTACTGGATCATACAAAGAGTTTGTTGAGGGTGCAGGAGCTAGTATTTAGGACTAAAAAAGCAAAAGTTTTTATTGCTGGATGAATGGCGGTTTCTTAATTTTTCGCGTAAAACCATGGCATGGATTGTGGTGAAACTTTACAGTACCCTCCTTAGCTCCTCTTAATTAATACCCCGCATTCGAAGTCGCAGACAGAAGCTAGTTTTTAAGGTTCCGTACCCAAAGGGTAAAAACGGGACCCTATTACTGAGACTTCGCTGTCTGTATGTCCGTCTGTCACCAGGCTGTATCTCACGAACCGTGACAGCAAGAGAGTTGAAAATGTTAAAATTTTTACAGATGATGTATTTCTGTTAGCGCTATAACAACAAATACTAAAAACAGAACAAAAAAAAAGGGGGGCTCCCATAAAAAAAAACATGTTCTTTTTCTGTTTTTGGTACGGAACCCTTCGTGCGCGAGTCCGACTCGCACTTTGCCGGTTTTTTTGTATAACACGACAGAAGCTAGTGGTTTATAAATAGTTCGTTAATACGTGAAACAACGGAATAGCCTTGTCTAGAGGTCGCCTAACTGGCTCAAGTACAATGCTAAGGTCAGATATTGGTAAGTGTTAATGAGCCTCACTAACCAATACAACAAAATATGTCGGTATTGAGATGAATACGTAATAGGTATTGTATTATTGATGTCCCTGAATATTTATATGAGTTAAAAGAAAAACATGACAGATTATTTAGATTATTTAGCATTACGTAAAGATAGGTTTAGGATTCAATTTGGTTGATAAAATAGGTAAATGGACCATTTTATAAAAAGTTAAACATTTCCTTTTTTTTTCTAATATGGCTGGTCTCCGCAATTCGATGACTCAGGGCCCCTGCACACGGGCCGCTGGCTACAACCACAAAATGCCGCCACCGGCATATTTCCTGTAGTTTTCATACTTTTTATATGGACTCGCCGCACACGGTTGGAACCGGTGGCCGCCACACGTTACAACCCTCGCAGCTCACTTCTTGTGGCCAGCACCGGCCGCTAAACGGCTGTCTGAAGTAAACAAGTGGCTGTCGCGCGCTTCAACTACTTTTGTAGCTGCGTCTAGTTTCTCGTGGCGGCGTTTGTGGCTGTAGCTGGTGACCCGTGTGAAACTTAAGAGTATACTATACGCCATAAGAGTATATTTTGCGTGGAGGAGCCAGCCGGCACGCTATTGGTGCCAACCCTGGTGGTTACAGTAGACTTTTCACGTTACCATCAACCCCTGTATTGATTCCGGTGCCCCGAGGCGATTCATTCTGTAGTCTGCTACTCCAGAACACTCCAGTAGAATGTGCGAGCACATAAGCATACAAATCCCTTCTTCATTAAAAATAAAAAGTACTTACCGGCAACATAGCATTGAACAGGTGTGTAATAAGATTAGCACCACTACTTATGGCCTCTTCACCCTGCGCTAAGCTGGCCGTAGAGTGCCCGAGGGCAACTTTGATGCCCAAATTGGATAGTTCTTTGATAGCTTCTGTAGCTCCGGGCAATTCAGGGGCCAATGTGACTATAACGGCATTGTCCAGCGATCCATATATTTCGTAAATTGTCTCAATGCCCTGAAAGAGATTGTAAATTATTAAAGATTTTAGTATTTGTAGTTTAAAATTGTGGTTTTTGTGTAGAAGTAGTAAGAAGCGACTATGGAATGTTGAGGTATATTTTAGCCGACAGGCTAGCAACCGGTCACTAAAGTAGCCTTTAACTCAAAACCTGAGAAAAATGCTAGAATGGCTGCGAAATGTGAACTAGTTATGGTTTTGACTATGTAGCGTTATGCGTGTAAGATATAAATTTTAAATGTTAGAAAAGAACAGAGAATGTAATGTGAGCTATGTTTTTCTTATGAGGCCAAAAGCCAATGATGTTTCAACTTTGTTTATTCGGTTTTGATATTAATGTATGTAAATCTTTTATGTATATTCAATATTGTATCAAACAGAAAAAAATACATACAACACATCTGTATTTCCAAATCGGGTACACAAATAGAAAACACGAAATGTGATATGGTCAAAACCATAACTATATCATAACCACCAACTCACAACCACCACTGCCATAATGTTAGGTTTGTTTAGATGAGTGGTATAGGTACCAGTGACAGGTTGTCAGCCTGCTGGCCAAAGCATACCTAAACCCATTTCCTCAGTTACCTAGTATGATGTACTGTGTACCTGTGTACCTAGTACTGTGGATACAGAAGAAATGGAGAAGTATTATTTTAAGCCCCACATCATACAGACACAACACAGATAGGAAAAGCTAGTAGCAATCCAAAAATTAACTTAATAATAATGTTCTTAGATTTCTTAATCAAACACAATAAATATGTAGTCTGTTAGATTGCACAATTATATTCTGAAGTTTTTATAAAAGCTGATAAAGAGTTCAATGGCTTTGATAAGTTAATAGTTTACATACTTACGCAAAGTAGGTCAGTGATAAATGTTTATTGACAGTCAATGATTGTGTTACATACCAACCACAGTGTGGTTTGATGTTTAGTAAATTACATAAATACCACTACTTGATTGGACCATTAAAAAATTATTTATAGTTTAAAATGTAAAATTGAAGTCGAAATGTTATTAATTTATATAAGGTGTCCACCGCAAGTTTTAGAAAAATCCCTGACTTTCCGTGATTCCGAAAATCTAAAATCTTCAAACAGTTGAGATGAAATCAGACTGCTTGTAGCACAGTAAGAGTAGAAGATAGACTTACCTTGTCTAACGATTTAATGTACTCGTCCATATGGGCGCCTTTCTTAGCCAAACTGATGAAGGGTCCTTCAAGATGAACACCCAGGACAGACGCTCCATGTGGCCCACCCTGAGTCTTCTTGATCCGTGGCAGAATTTTCTTATATTTTTCCTTGTCTGATGTCACCATGGTAGGGCAGAATGATGTGACTCCTTGAGACAGCAACTTTTTAGCCACCTTCTGCACACCCTCTTCAACATTTTCGCAGTCATATGAAAAGTCTATGCCCCAGCCACCTAAAAAGTAATAATAAAATATGATGCTTTCAGAATGTGGGCAATTTTCTTACAACACAACAATATTCTTTATTGAAAAATCAGAATTTTAACCACATAAAATAAAATGTAGGGTTGTATAGAAACAATAGGTGATTACTTTAATTTAAATGCAGTGAAACTAAGTCTTCAATGTGTTTGTAAGTATATTATAATGTGTGAAGTACTATTATTCCAGATTGGATACTTAGTTTTGTATAGTTTATAACTGTCAGAATACAATAAAAGGCACAATGAGTGATTTCTCTTTCAGTGCTTAAGCTTACTGTTAGTAATGCATAATCTCAAATCCATCCCAAAACTATGTGATTATTACCTATGTCCTTGTTTTTTTATTGAAATTATTCTTTACCAAATAAATCATGTGGTATTTTTTTTTGTTTCAATTTCAGTTAGTTTCTCTAAGAAAGCATAAATAAAATGTATGAAGACTACCAGTTAAATAAACATATGATTTGTAAAACATGACATACAAACTTTAAAAAACAAATCATAAAATATTTACAAAAGAACTGCAAACCACAAAAATGGGCGTGAGTAAGTAACCGGGCAGATAATGTCAAGAAAGAAATAACACGGTTATTAAAATGTTCGGCGAACTTTGCATCCACTACGCATGTGTTAATAAAATAAGCTACAAAAAAAGAATGCATACCGTTTATCTGAATGTCAATAAACCCTGGAGCGATCAGCAGGCCCTCGCAGTTCACGGTCTCGTCGGCTTCAAGTTGTTCCACATAAAAAACTTGCTCCGGGTTTTCAATTTTACCATCTCGAATCCACAGGTCCTCTTTTATTATGGTATTGTTGCGAAGAATGCTGCAGTTATGAAAACGCGTCAAACCAGATTTAGCCTTCATTTTAGTTGAGAGAATTAGGTTAATAAGTGGTCAATAACAGAAAAGCAGAATATAGCCGCTCCGACCGACGGGTTCGATTGAACTGGAATGAAATGAAAATAAAAATAATGCGACGAACAAACTTGAAATTTCGAGGTACTGTCAGTCAACCAGCTGACATTGACGGAATACAGTGTTGCCAACTGCTAGCTTAACCCAGTGGTAATCATTTTTCAAAATATGGCTAGATTGTAGAAAATGTCTTCCTAAAATCACTAAATCGCACGTTAAATCCAACACCGTCACTATCCAAAAAATTCAATTTTTTTGTTTTCAACGCCATCTTACTATACTTGAGGTAAGCTACACTGTCATTTGAACATTACGCTCCAATTCGCATTGGATCCGGCAGATGGCGTAGGTACCCGATCGACATTTTGCAAAGTTGAGCGCCGCTTGTAGTTCCAAGACTGTCCTTATGGTGATAGCGACACGTCACTTGCGGCAATTAGGAAAATAATAAATGGAACAGTGACACTTTGTATTTAAAGTTGGTTTCACTCAGCGGTATTTAGTGAAGTTATAAGTGGAATAGTGCCATATTGTGTTTAATGACGGTGTGCCATAGAAGTAAAAGGTGAGTTTTGTGGTTTTTTTTTAAATAGAATACTGTCACTTTGGTCTTAATGTCATTTTGCTACTTATTCATTTATATTGTAATATGGACAGGTTTCGGATAAGAACACTCTTGTGGTTATATTAATGAAAAATAAATACGAAATATTTCGCAGCATTCATTTTGCAGTAGGTATACGTAAAAAAACTGATATGTGATGTCACAGTTATACCTTGGTTACACGCCAAGTTTGGGTCCCTAAACAGTGGCGAGACTGTTTTGGGTCTACTAAGTAACTCGCTTCATGTTGTTCGGTAGTAGAACTCGAATAACGAAGGTAATTATGCGCCGGTATCAGATTCGTTGAGCACGAGCAATCGCTAAAAGAGAGCGATGACGCGCAGTGCGCGTTTGGCAGCAGCAGCTGCCGCGGCTTCTAGATGAAAGGCTACGAATTAGCCCGAAACATGTCGGGCTAAACTCGATTTAAAAACGTCAGTTATCCGTGTTTTTTTTTCAACACCGCGTTATTATGTTAATTCTTTATATATAAAGATATTTGTTTCTAAAGGATGTTTTACGATCAAACTGTGTATGTTGATTTTGTGATTTTTTTATTAAGAGTGGCCTTTTTATGACTTACTTATGAATTATGATGATGATGACTGATTAAAATTAAAGTAAAACTTTACTTTTTTGATAAGGACTTAAATTATTAACTCCAAATAGTTGAATTTTGATTTAAGGATGAATCTTGTCAACAACGAACTTAAGTATAATTTTTATTAATTGCTTCTAACTACAGAATTTATTACATTTTTAAGTTCTTTATACTGGACAAAGTATTGTTTTCTTTCTATTTAATGATAAAAACTACTATAATAACCTAAGCTACAAAAAAAAATTCGAGGTTTCATATATTTTTGTAGAACCAGTTACAATTTTAGCTTTAAATGAAAAATGTTAAGTGGAAGAATGTCACAACATTTTTGTTTATTTAATTAAAATATCTAACAAGTGTAAAATGTTTCATTTTATAACATAAAATAAACAAGCAACCATTTATCCTTTAGATAAAAATAATAAATAGCATAACATGTGCATGGTGAGTTCGCTATAACTAATCTTATTCATCAAAAATCTATTATTGGCTCTCCTGAAAAAATACACATTTTAGGATAGTGCCGGTGTTGGATTTAACGTGCGAAATGTATGCACACCTGCTACACAAGGTGAAAAAGTTACTAAAATGCATGCATTTTCACCTTGTGTTGCAAGAAACGTTTGAAAAAACTAACCAACATAATCCCAAAAGATGTTGATTTAGCTACAACGTAGTCTATGTCTATGATATTTGACAATCTCGAAAAACGAGTTCACACCTGGTTACTAAACTAGACGTCAATTTTAATTTTTAATCGTGTAGTGTAGTCTCATTCATAGTGATTTTTTATTTATTTTTGGACTACCCTCAAGTGACACAATATTTTACTTCATTCATTGGTGGAAGTCGATTTAAAAAATAATTAAGCACTTAAAATTGTACGAAAATTTTATTATGAAGTTACAATCTGTCAAAAGTTTTTTGATTAAATCAGGGGGGGGGGAGGAAGGGTCAAAAATTAAAAAAAAAAACACCTCAAGTAATTTATGGACGCCCCCCTACTTCGTAGATTTGGCCCAGGATGGGCCCAGGATTTACTTGCCTTATTTGTATTATTCGATGTGTTGCACCCTAGCGCTACCTGTCGTCAAATAGCTGAATTTCTACTATTATCAAAGTGTCGAATATCGGTTGCGTAAATAAATACAAGTTCTAACTTCGGTCTCCAGGCAGATGATTATGATATTTTATTATGATCTGCAGAGAGATCTCTATTGGAGTTTTTCCACAAAAATGTATCTTCTTTAGGATTAATTTTGACCGTTGACTGCATAAGAAAGTAATGCTTTGGCACTGCTTAAGAGTTCCACATCATCATAGTTTAGGTGCCTTATCTAAACACATTACGGCTGTTGGGATATTTCATGGCAGTTCCCTTCTTATTACCTACAATAGAAAATATTATCCATCGTAACATGGGATGATAAAATATTTAAAGCGGGTTCCGGAAAAAGGGTCGCCTGCCACAGAGCTCAGAATTTGTTCCTCATAAATTACTACTAGTTGTCCTTTTGCTTTAATATCCGATTTGTTTTTATGTTATAATAATCCGACCTACATATGTCCCACTGCAGGGTACAGACGTCCACTCAGTATAAAAGGGGTTGTGCCATGGTTCCCACGTGAGCCAAGTGCGGATTGGGAACTTCACTCACAAAATTGAACTACTTCGTCACTGTGTGTAGGTTTCTTCACGATGTTTCCTTCATCGAATGCCTTGTGGTAAATATAAAATTAGATTCCCCATATAAATTCTGGAATATTCAGAGGTGCGAGCCCGGGGTTCGAACCCACGACCATCTGCGTGAGTCTTTTTGTGTTATAGTAGATACAATGAGTAAAGAAATGTATCCAATAACAATTTGCCAAAAAAGCTTAGTTAAGTAATATTATTACTGCAGCAAGTTTCCTGACTGTTGATACTGATCTCGCCAACTATTGTCCCAAGGGGTCTGGCTGAGATAAAACTGGAAACAATTTTGCTGAAGAAATCTCTTATTAAATTTGCCTTGCATACTTAAAACAGAATAATGTAATCTTTTTCAGCTTTTTTACTTTTTTAACTTTATACATACATGCATCACGTACGCCTGAGTTCTCTAATGGGGTAGTCAGAGCTAACGCTACATAGGCAAAATCATGACTATTTCACGTTTCGTAGGCGCATTTAGCATAATGCGTAGGTTTAATCACAGATTAAAGAAGTACAATAGGGACAGATTGTCAGCTTGACGATTAAAACTTATCTAAACCTGCCTCCTTAGTCGCCATCTAATACAGGAATTATATACATTTTGAAATGCAAATGAACCGAGAAAGCTGAATTTTTGATATGACGTAGGGAATGCCCAAAAAAGCTTAACTTGAAATTGTCGACCAAGATTTCCTATGTGGGTTTTCCGCCATCTGGAAAAAAAGGTTAAGATTGGTTTTTTGACAATAACTCGGCTATCCGACGAGATACGATAATACTGTCAAGCAGTTTTTTGTAGCTTTTTTATGCTCTATAACTTATGCCTAAATATATTTTGCGTAACATGCATCGTTATCGAGATATCGGCCAAAAACCATTTTCGTCTTTTTCGATCGATATCTCAATAACAATGCATGTAAAGCAAAAATGTTCTAGGCATAAGTTATAGAGCATAAAAAGAGCTAAAAAAAACTTCTTGACAGAATTATCGTATCTCGACGGATAGCCGAGTTATTGTTAAAAAACCAATCTTAACCTTTTTTTCAAGATGGCGGAAAACCCACATAGGAAATCTTGGTCGACAATTTCAAGTTAAGCTTTTTGGGCATTCCCTACGTCATATCAAAAATTCAGCTTTCTCGGTTCATTTTTTGCATTTCTTTGCCGTTAATTCCTACGTAATGACAGTATTAATCTACGACATCCAGGTGTTATTCTAAACTCGACATCATACAGGCACTAAGTATGTATTTAACTTCGTTGGCAGAATGCAAGAAATTGTACGTTTCATTTGTTAACGTACCTAATGGAACTTTCATACGCCTAATAGGGCTTTGAAGGACTTAAAAACCTTTTCGCGTTCTCTATTACTTTATACTTACTCGTATTATACTGTATGTAATGTAGGTTAAGGTCACAGCCACGATAAGTCACTTGAGAGTTCGTTTAATATCACCCTCGATATTTTACGGCCGCTGCCACTTTTAAAATATTTGATGACGATTTTGATTGAAGACGTTTGGTATAAATTATCCCATCAAAAACATTCTGTAAAAAATCTACCCAAGTCTCGTTGAAGCTGCTTGTTTATCTCTAAAAAGTAATGAAATCT
>BHDV01013299.1:374564-394421 GCA_005406045.1 Adoxophyes honmai
TCATAAAAACACACATTAACATAAAATGAAATTATGTCACGGAGTGTCACGCAAAACTGCCTTGCTCGTGGAATGACCCCTATCTATCTATCTATCTATGAAACGGAGAAAAGTATTATGTTATAACTCATGCAATATTTTTTCAAAAACTTAATGAAAAATGTAAGAGATACTTGAGAGCACGATAACATACTGAGGTGTTATTTTGAAACAAAACTCGACGAAGACTTGTCGGCTGTCATACAAGTACCTACCGTATGAGAAATTCGACAGCTCGACCGACGTCAAGCTTGTCGATGAATTTAGTTAGTTACAAAATAATACCAATCTACTTTTTGGTATTCAATAACATTTTAAACAATAAAGCTCCTTATAATAAATTTTAAAATTTCACTCATAAAGATAATACAGTAATTGACACGTTGGTCGCATCTTATCGAGTTTTCTCGATGAAAATACGTAATGCACTGTATCTGTCACGTCTCTATTACCAGTGTTTTATCTTTTACGAGACGCCAAATGTTCGGCAGCTTTCACACTGCGCGTCGCTGCTCGCTGCACGGTTATATCCGAGCTACGCTCAGCTTTGTCATCATTTTTCGCAACAGATGTTACGAATTTACAATTTCAAACTTAATAAAATCGGGAGTTCATGTTATAAGTACGACACTGAATTTATATTTCAATAGCCCGGACTTAGGTGACTAAATAAAAATAATCGTTGAAACCTTCTTCCCTTTTCTTGCGGTCAACAATCATTCAACAATCAATAAATATTGCATTGAATGCTTGGCGTTATTGCCAATATTGTGATAGGTATGCAGAAACTATTAAATTACTTCCCGATTCCTACTCTGTTGGATTTGTTTTAAACAAACCTCCACGTAAGTACGCGATAACGGTTCACCAGTTTTATTCGCGGTTTCTAGAACATTTGACGAGACCCTCCGTTTTATGACAAAATCAAACACAGCAAAAAGATTTGGAAACCCTTTCCTGGTTAGAATAATAAGATTGATTACCTAAACGTAACTCTGTGAACTGGCTCCACTTGGAACTCAGAATTTGACTGTCCATAAAATTAGGTACCTACCTAATGCAATCTCAAATGTGATGCAGAAAAATATGCAGAAGATTTTATCGGGATAAAAAGTAACTTATACTCGTAACTTCAATAGTTTAATTTTAGGAATAGCTAATTCTCTAATTATCATTCATTGTCTAAGCGTTTTATCATTAAGAGCTAGGAAGGAACAAACAACCACATAGAGAAGGACCAAATGTTAAAGTTCTTGTCACTTTCTACTGTACAGTTTTATGTAACTCTCACTTAGAGTTTTAATATGAAACAGCCACGAAGCTCTACTATGATGAAAAATACGGATAACTCACGTTTTAAATCGAGTTTAGCTCGAGTTTGGCAGCTAGTGTACAGATACCTTTATAGAGTGTTGTTGTTAGAGTTGAGTATATTCGACGATACTATAAATAATGACGATAGTAACGAGAGCAGTCGTGCGCTTGTATTAATATCGTTAAGCAAAGTGCGCTTTTGGCAGCAGCCGTCACGGCTTCTAACTGAAAGGTCACAGACTAGCCCAAAACACGTAGAGACTTAACTACACTTAATTCCTTATTTTTGGAACTGAAAATATATTTAAAAAACCGCTTTGAACTGGTAAAAACCGGTTCAGGGCGAACCTTAAAACGCTCTATTGTCCCCGCGCGACGCGGGCTCAGAGCGGTCATTCGTGGATGATCTATGCGAATCTTTATAGAGCCATTTAACTACGTAGGTGCATACACGTAGAACGACACAATTTATGACCCACCATTTGTTTTTCCTCTTTTATAGACCTATCATGTCGTCATGCAGCCTTTTTACCTAACGGGATCTTGATGTCCTCATCCCGCAGCTTGGGAGGTGCGCCCATTTATTTACCTGTTCAGAATTGCCGTCAAAATTGCTAAAGGAGTTAGGCTTTTATGACAGCGTTGTTATTGTACTTAACGTAAAATCGATGTGTTGTGATTGCAATTGTTTTAAGCTCCGTTCAATCATTGCCGTGTGGTGTCGGGCTTAGAATGACATCTGTCCTTTTCTTCCGTGGATGTCGTAAGAGGCGACTAAGGAAATAGTTCAAGGTTTGTTTTAGGCGTTCGGCTAGCAGACTGTCATTATTTTACCTCCGTTATTTAATAAAAAATAATAACTCTTCTGACAATTTAGTGTTTTTTATATTTTATCTGTTACGAGTGCGGTGTCGAGTTTAGAATAATGCATTTCCACTTTTTCCACAGTTTTTGTCTATGCAGCTGTTCGAGTGCTCTGGCCACCCCATTTGGCAATTCAGACGTGATGTATGTTTTATTTTTAACTTTTCGAGGAACTTATCAAAGTTATTATACGAGCTGAATATAAACTTAAAGTTAATTAGCGGAGTTAGGATACCCTGTAGCTTAACTCTTAAGGCTTCTCTGTTCCGTCAAACAGAACCGTATCTGAGAACTTTGCGCACAACATTGTTTAAGATTTTAAAGGAGTAATTGGTTGAAAATGTTTCACTGCTGTATAGTTGAGTTTTTTTAAAGGAGGTTCTCATACACGCATGCACACATCAAGCCTGCATTTCCAAATGGGGTAGGCAGAGCAAACGAAACGTTCCGTAGCCATTTCTAGCGTAAGTTTTTGGCCGTTTCCTAAAATTTACCTACCGTAGCGTATTTCCCCAGTCGCCTTTTACGACATCCGCGGAAGAACTGGACAGGTGTTTTCTAAACCTGTCACTATTATACCTCTTCCAAACATAAGTGTCTAATTTAAGTTGAGCTCTCTTCTACATATCAGTAAACAGGGGTCAACTTGCTGGTAATCTATGATACAAAATAATTAGTTTCCGCGAGGTAGCGACAAACGTCACACGATTTATATCTAGCGGCGAAGCGATATGCTGTACAAGTATATAAGAAATATAAATCAATTTTGCCCTTCTTAGCAGGAATTTAGTTTCTAGAGTCTAGACTTTGTTTGTTAAAACTAAAACGACAACTTAAAACATTTGTCCGCAGTGTGCCAGTTAATGTTGTAATGATCTAATGTTACACTTGCAAAAGCTAAAACAAGCAACTACGCAGTTGTTTACATTTAGCAACAAAAAAAAGGTAAAACTGAGGAATGTTTCACCATGATATTGTTGCAAAACGATGCTATTTAAAAATAGAGCTCAAACACCGCGGGAACGAGTTATACGACAGACTTTAACTGTTGATTCTACTATTGCTTAATTGGAATAAAAAAAGTGGTGTAGCACAGTGTAAAATGTTACTTTTTGAGACCTTCGTCTATTTTACTTATTTTCAAAGCGCCCTAATCTGCCAAAGGTTACGTGAAGATATGACTTAGCCACTTAGTACTTTTTCTATTCACTCTACTGGCTATGGAACTATTTAAAATTAAACACTGTACAGTCGAATTCATAAATATATGCGCAGACAAATGCCAATATGTAAACTTTTGCGCCTTATTGTCAATGTCATAAAGGTGTACAGATATTTTTGAACCCTCAGTTTTGCTCATATATTAATGAACTCGAATGTACATATCGGTCCAGCCCTTCTCGAGTTTTAGTGAGACTAACGAGCAGTAATTAATTTCTTTCTTTGTCGAGCTAGTGTTTACAAGTCTATTTTATTAAAACTTTTCAACTGCTACTTGTATGTTAAATTATTATTCGTTTAGCTAATACATAGGTGAAAACCGAAATACCAGTATTAAAATTAAAAACCTCTCCAAAACCACATTGCAGTGTTTCAAACTACTCGCGTGGCAAAGGTCTATGTTTCCGCCATCGATATCTCCATACTTAATTACCGTAGATAGAGCATCAAGGAAATGTTTATCGTGTTAAGTTGTTCCCCCGGGAGTGCTAGCTACAGGTTCCTATTAAATATTACAAGCTTTTGTCTACTAACACTACGGTTTTATTAAGGTCCCTGATCAATGGGGCGACGCAGATAAACAGGTAGGTTCACCTTTCAACTGGTGTTTTAAGTCTTTCATTGCGTTAGGAGTGCTTTCAGCGAACTGTCATCATCATTTGCTTTGTGTTGGGCAGGGCGTGGAGTGGAGTAGGAATATACATTTAATAAGAGGTTTGCGGTCCCGACTTTGGGTAGGCTTCGTCCAAATTCCGAACCTTTTTTTTTCAATTAGAATAAAAAAATGTTTTTCATACTCAGAACCATGGGACGTATTTAGGCTAAAAATAAAAGGTTTCAGTTTAATAATGAGAGTTGTAAATTATTTATTTTGATTAATAAGCAGATGGGGGTGTCCCTCGCGATCCCTAACATTGTTTGTACTAAAATCACACGCACTAACCGTTTTGCCCTAATGGGCCTAACGATCACTTGCCATAATAATCATTTCCCATAATTTAAAAATAGTCAGGAATCAATTAGGTTAGGTTAGGTTAGGTTTATTTTATGACCATAAATAGAGAGCGAAGCGAGCGGAGTGCCAAAACAATCGTTTTTGAAATAAAGATGTTTAGGGAAACTAAAAACAGGGCATATGAGTTTTAGGGCAAATGATCATTATGGCAAAAAACGTTAGGGGGAAAAAATAGGTTAAAAAAAAATAGGGATCCAAATATAGATCCGCAGATGGCTCTATCTATTTATAGACAGACAATGAAGGGATCATACCGTTTTTCCTAAAAAATAAACAGAATTTATTTGTAGTTGGGAACCTATTACTATCAACAAAAAATATCTATCTAACAGGAATCCAAGAAATAGGCAAGTAATGTTTGTTTAACGGAAATTCTTGTTAATCTTTGTTACGATCCCCAAAATATACATCATGTACCTTTACAAACACTGTCAAAAGAGATCCGGCTGAAGTGTGTCTAAAGCTTTAATACTTCAGAACAAACATCACTCTACGTTTAACCAACATTACATCTAATATTCAGATAACATTATTATGTATCGTAAATAATAAATATGTAAGATAGTTCAGTCCTTTTGCACTCATAAAACCTGCGTATTTTTTTATTTTTTAACTATTTGCCTCTTAAAACGTTTCAAGCGATAATTGGTCGCGAGCGCTATTCTAGCACGCAATAAGTAGGTGAACGTAATAGGCTCCAATCTAAACAGAACAAAAGCCTCTCCACTCTCTCCGCTGTTGCGCTTCCTATACAAATATTATCTTTCCGTCAAATAAGTTTGCGGTATTTGCTGTGTCAAGTAGATTGAGTCGTTCAATACGTGCAAAACACAGACATTCAACTTTACGGCTTCATTTTTCCAGAATGTTCTTAATTAAAATATAAATGTGAACACAGCAGGGGTAATGACGTCTAATAAGCTTTCGGGTGACAATGGCTAAGCGGAACGCGCCCCGGCACAGAAGAAAAGGGAGTAGGAAAAATGAATTTATGAATGATATTCCGCGTTAGCGTAACATCACGGCATCCGACTGAATTAGCCCCATTATCCTTCCGCGCTGTGTCGGTACATCGCGGTTATTAGTTGCTTATTCCGCCTAAACAAACCTTCTTTCTCATAACGTACATCTGATATCAAAATAGGAATATCATGCACGTTTTTTCCACCACAAAAGAGAATAGGTACTTTCTCTCTATACTCCACGGCAACAATGACACTTGACTTAATACAATCCTCTTACATAAAAATAAATTATTTACCTGCTTACAATACAATAGTGTTTATGTAAGGATTTGGCGGGGGATATACGGGCGGGTATTACGCCAGTACGACACCCCGTTTTCCGCTTCGCGTCCTCCTTTAAGAATGCAAGACAACTTGAAGTCTCACAAAACAACTTGATGCGCGCTCCGCGCCTCCGCCCGTCGCGGATAATAAATCAGATTTTACTCCGGCGTCTCTTTAACATCTTATCAAATAGCCGTCATTCTTACTCAAACGGCGGGTCACGGCGCTCAGCTCTAACTAAATAGCCAATGTTTCAGCGTTCTAAAACTTCGATATGAAGTAAAAACTGGGCGGTATAGGAAGTCCGCCTTTCAGCGAGTGGACGTGCAAAGCTTTTATTTTGTGCTCGGTATTGTTACAAGAATACCGAGCTTGGAGTCGCGAGTGGCTCTGAATGTTAATCAAGCGATGAAGGGAAAGGACGATGTCCATCAGTATTCATGTCATAACGACGTCACCCTCGCAACTCTTTTAGCGCCGTGTCGCCCGTGCTCCGCCTTCACTTTGATCATAATGTTGTATACCTACTAGTTACCAACTGTCCGACCGTTTTCTGTATTGTAAACGAGAGCTTGTTTCCAGCGATTCTAAATTTAATTAAAATTGTGTCTAGTTTGAGTGGGACTCGTGCGGCCAAGGTTTTAGAACTTTAAACAGTTTTCGGGGGTGTTTTGCGCCACTTTGAAGTTCAGGGAAATGACGTAGTTAATTTTGTTAAAAAATTCAGAGTTTTTGTTTCAGACTAGGTAACGAATATCCTTATAATACAGTACAGTCAAGGACTTTAATTAATGAGCTACTTTGGAATCAATCAATTCACAGTAAACTTCATAGTGACGCCCCATTAAATATCAAGGGAAATCGTAATGATTTTTTTCTTTGAAAAGGTTCTATGGTGGCTCATGAATTAAAGTCCTTGACCGTACACAGGAAATGTGTAAGATAACTAGGTATATTGTATTATTAAAAGTCAAGAGGCTTTTAATCAATAATTAGTAAATGTTAATTGATATATAGACAACGTTAGTTGAAGTTGGACTGCACATAATCGAAATTTATATCATGGTTGTTACATTCGTTTACAGTAAGAAGAAAAGAAAGAAAATTTATACAATAATTTTATTTAGCAAAGTCTTCGTTTAGAGAAGCGAAATATTTTATAGGAGTTTCAGGAATGAATAGCAATGGGCGCGGACGGAGGGGCCGAGACAGAAAAGATTTGTTGTTCCCAACAACGCTCTGAACCAAACAACTGTATGCCCGTGGCGTACCAGCGCGACACTTTCACGTATGATTCACACTCCAACATCCAACATGAGATGCGCAAATGTGAAAACTTTACGTTCATAAATAAAGAAGATTAATGAGATTACGGTATTAGATGCATCTATCTACAGTCCGCGCCACATGTAGTATAGTTTCTTCTTCAGATATATTAAGAGGCAACTAACGAAATAGGTTAAGGTATGTCTTAGGCGATAGGCTGTCAATCTGTCATACCTTTTTTATCAATGACTAGCTTTTGCCCGCGGCTCCGCTCGCGTTAATTTCGGGGTAGCACAGAAGAGATAGCTCATCCCATATACCAATTTACAGCTTTCTACATATAAAATTGCGGTATTCTCCACAAACTTCCACCTCTCACTTTAGTGAAATGGGGAGTTTTGAAGAGACAAAAAGTAGCCTATGTCACTCTCCATCCCTTCAACTATCTCCACCCAAAAATCACGTCACTACGTCGCTTCGTTTAGCCGTGAAAGACTGATAAACAAACAAAGTAAACAAACACACTTTCCCATTTATAATATTACCTAGTCTAGTATGGATTTTAATTTATATCCCGTGTGGTGCCGGGTTAGAATAGCACCTCCCCCTTTCTTCCCGTGGGTGTCGTAAGAGTCGGCTCTGGGAAAGGGTTAGTGTATTGTGGGCGATGGGCTAGCAACCTGTCACTGCAGTATCACGTTTGATCATCTGGTTGCTCTGAAATCGCTAAACGTGGCACTGGATTTTTGAATTCATGTGCTCTGCCTACCCCTCTCGGGAATACAGGCGGAGGATATGTATGGACCTATGTGTATTTTAATTTTGCGCGCTATTCGAGGGCGTTTTAGTAAATAGTAAAAAGACAATTAATCTTCTTTGACGAATCAAAGCTGAAGAGTTTGTTTGTTTGTTTGTTTGTTTGAACGCGCTAATCTCAGGAACTATCGGTTCGAACTGGAAATTTATTTGTGTGTTGGTTAGACCATTTATTGAGGAAGGCTTTAGGCTATAATATAACATCACGCAGCGACTAATAGGAGCGAAGAAATATTGGAAAATGTGGAAAAAACGGGGGGGAATAGCATGGGAATAGTCACTCATCCACGCGGACGGAGTCGCGGGCACAGCTAGTTATTCATAAACCAACAATGTATCAAAACATCTAAACATCTAAATAGGTTTTATGTGGCCAAGTGGCTAGCTGGCTGGTGATAATATGCCGTAAATAATGTCAATATTTGTCAGTTCAGTATAAATTTTGACAGCCGCGTATCTTAGGGAATAAGGGTTAATTTATTAACGAAATGTAAGTAACTTTCGCCGTAACGACATTAGTGCTAAATAATATAAAGTACCTATTTTGCTCGCAAAAAAGCGGGACACGTATGAAAATCAGCGGCGCTTCCGTCGTTCTTGAGCTAAAGAGAGAAGGTTTTAATAAAAACGCGTAAGATGTATGAAATATTGCGGCGCTTACTGTTTTTTGGAGTTGAAAAATTTGTATGGGAGAACGATTTTTTAGTTTTTTAGTATGTTACACTATTTTTTTCCACACTTTCTCATCTTACAAACCTTCCCTGAACTTCAACGAACATTTTAAAAAAAGAATTGGCCAAATCGGTTCGTGCGTTCTGGAGGTATTTCGTCAGGAAGGAAAACACGACTTATTTTTATATAGTAGATTTAACCTAAAATTATGCTGTAAGTGGCTACGAACTGCGAAATAGTCTTGTTTGTAGTATGTAGCGTTTCGCGTGCTCTACCTATCCCATTTGGAAATAAAGGCGCGATGTATGTAAGTAGGTATTAGAATCATTCTCCATACAAGCACGTTACCCAGATGATCGAGACATTTATTCTAATTTAACAATTCCCCGAACACAATTGTGTTTGCAAAGGGGATTGTGCTTATTGAATTTTCTTTTACTTGATTGTCGTGGCTTTGGACTAAGGATGATCCTTTGTATATTGTACCTACCTGCGAAATACGCCTGTGATGGCGTTTATATACCCCGAGGCGGAGGTTTCCTTTACATAGGCCTATTTTTCCTAAATTATTTTCTCTCGCGTAATAAGATACTTGATTTATTAGGTATTGACTAGGTAACTGAAAACACGCTTCAAGTTTATCGCACGCTAATGAAATAATAATAAAAAGCGTGTAGAGTAATTCAAATGGCCTTTGTAAATATTTTTGATTCAGACTTATTTCAGCGCAAGGTGATATAAAGCAACCTAACCTATCTTTGGTGCCATAGTGACTTATTTCTTTGTCATACGCCCACGTTTGGAATTACACGCGGGAAAAATTAATTAATGATCAAGGAAATCCGTAACGCCTCCCGTCGACAGATTTGGTTTCATAAAGAAAATGTCGGCAGTGTTCGCGTGTGAAATAAGGGCGTGCAGGAGGAATTCGTTGACACATTTAATCTTATACTCAACCTGTCTCGTTTATCTTGAGATAAATGGGCGAAAATCCCGTGTATACATGTGACTGGAACAACCTTTCCTCAAAAATAGGCTTTTATGGAAATGGGAATACGTTGAATTATTGTCGCGTTGTTTCGGTGGCTTTGGTGAGCGCGGCAACAATTAAAAACAAAACGTGACAGAGGAGAAACAAAGGGAAACGAAAAGGAATTTGTGATCGTTGAATTTGCGACATGAATCTTTTTTCGTGACTCCAACTAATCGTATAGATCAGTCCGGCTATTTCTGAGGATTACCGACTAATTTTAGCTAAAAGCTCGGCGTAGTAAACTCGTAAATTACCGCTAGGCCGACCGCAGCGACGGCCGAACTTTATGAACTTTGCTATTCTGTCTCTGCTCGCTGCGAAGTGTCCGCGGCCGAGTCTAGGTACGTCGCCATCGCACCCACTGGAAACTTCGGACTTTCAACAAATTACGAGAACGCTTAAGAGCTAACAGAGTGGAACTTCCTTTTATTAAGTCAGAAATGACTTTGACTTGAATGAAACCTTTACTTAATAATTATTTAACGCATAGAGAAGTTTTGACTCGCTGTGCCAACCGCCTGAATAAGATTTAATTCCGCCTCGAGATTTCTCTGGTAGGTACAGTGTTGCGCTAAATAAGTTCCAAATTTAGCCAGTGGTTAAGTACGTAAGTTGAAATTAAGTAAATTAACACTCTTATGGGAGTTAGGTTTTTGAAGTACACACGATTACACCATTAATTGGTTTGCCGACGACCTCAAAAGCATTAATCCACGTAAAGGTCGTTATCCATCGTAGATGTAGATGTTCAGAAAAGTTTGAATTATTTTGCTCTCTTAATTTTATTGATTACCAACCATTTTGTTATAGAAATACTAAAGAAAATGTTGACGTGATTTATGATGTACCTAAGTAAGACTGATGGTAAACAAATAAATTCCTAATGTTTATTAACAAATTAACCCCTCATTCATTTGTCGCCTCTGGTATAATAATGGTTAAAACTGGCTATAATAATCTGTAAAGACGAACAAGAACCTACGTATACATAACTTTATGCAACTCTTCACTCCTATCTCGACGCTTCAATTTGTGCAATCCAAAATTCTACGACCTCACACAATTTGCTTCCTTAAGAGCCCATTTATAGAGATGTGTAACAGGAAACCTCTCTCCCATTGCCTTTTCCGTTGGAAGTTCTTCGCGTGAAGTAACTTTTTGTCAAAACAAACATTAAAATCCCCCTTCAGTGTTTTAGTATTTAGGAGCTACTTTACTAATAGTATCACAGTTGACTTAATATATTTAAGCTGTATATTGTTCAATTTAATTTTAGTTGATAATTTAATTATGCAGGTTAGGTACTTTACTTTTGTCTATCGGAAAACTGCTAGCGCTATTTTGAAACCATAGAAGTAAGTTTAGTACCTATACGAAAATACTTGTTTTGTTTAGTAACAATGTGTTTCAATCAGTCTTTTGAAGACATAACCTTTTCATTCTAATTGTCTTTAAAAAAAAGGCCGGTCGAAAGTGTTCACCTGACGACTGGGTTAAAATATGTCAGTATGTCACTCTATTTAGTCTGGCTGCTATATTACGAAGAAACTTGCTACTACTATTTTTTGATTAGCAAATAATTAAAAGTCGATTAAGGCGTAAATTATCAAAAAACGCGGATTCCGTTATAGGGGCTCGTGACATGACTCCTAGGTAAAATTGTTTCCAATGGTGACGATACACGGTTCTGCTAAGCATTGCATCCTCATAATTATGATGTTGATAAAAAAAAGTGTAGTTACGATAGTTTTAAATACTCTAACTGCTGGATCAAGCAGTTTTTTTTAACCAAAAGACGTTGCGAACAGATCGTCCCATAATTCTTGCATTTTATATTCGGTAAACGCAAGCGCATACCGCGGTTTGATTTACGTATGAATTGGTGCAGAACGATCCAAATTTCCATGCGGTGGTGACATAGATTTTCAGTGATTTATGTGAAGTGGTAAAGTCAGCGTGGAATCCACAATTCCGCCTGCACTTAGTAAATGCATACGTGTATCTTTGCTATCGAAGATTTGCGCACGAAAATGTTTTTACGGTCAAGAGTTCAAAAATATGTGTATTGTTTTTGAATATATTTATTTTCTACGACCTCGCTTGTAGTAACAAGTATCAACCTAAAAAAGTAAACCCCTAACAAATTGACAAATTTACAGGGCATTTTTGTGACTAAAAGAAACCGTTTCTACAATTAAGACTTTCTTATTAAGTTGGTCGTTAAAATTATTCATCACCAGCCTATATACGTCCCACTGCAGGCAGGGCACAGGCCTCCTCTCAGTATGAGAGGGCTTGGGCGATAGTTCCCACGCGGGCCCAGTGCGGATTGGGAACTTCACACACAACGTTGAATTACTTCGTCGCTGTGTGTAAGTTTCCTCACGATGTTTTCCTTTACCGTATAGCTCGTGATAAATATCAAATTTGATATCGCACATAAATTCCGAAAAATTCAGAGGTGCGAGCCCGGGGTTTGAACCCACGACCCTCTGCGTGAGAGGCCACAGTTCGAACCGCTGGGCTACCACGGGTTAAAATTATTACAACTATTTAATTTAAGACAGGCATATCTAAATTTAGACGTATCAACGTTATGAACCTTATTTCAGTGTTTGAGTTACAGCGTAAATTTGCATAAATTAAAACTTTCGATTGATTCTCATAACTTCGTACAGTTTAAATAATTTGTTGTTTTGTTTATCTGATTAATGAGCTGATAAAAATAAAAACAAAAAGGAAATTAACGCAATTTCTTTTAATGAAACGTTTGGTAGGTACTTACATACAAAGCGTGCCCATGAATTTAATTTGAAATACCTTCCTTCTTTGCTCCCAACCAATAGCACCTAAATTATCAAAAATCGTCACAATAATGAAACGATTAAAAAAAAGGAAACAACAGTAAGAATCTATTATTTAACTTGACGTTTCATACGTTGTGCAGTATCTACTCATTGTTCTAATCACCTCCAATTCCGAATTAAATCATCACTAATAACAGTATGACTGGTGCAGAATAGGGACAAACTTGGATTCCCGGTGTAGTTTTGTTAAATCCTGAGTCGATAACAATAACGCAGAACTACAATCGATTTACCATACGATAGATAGAGCTCGATGACTGCGAGAATCGGCGCTCTGCATCGATGACACGGCCGCCATTGCTATGATTGATCGCACGCCGGGAACCAATTAAACTTGTCCACTACACTGGACGACACGAATCAGGAAGATATATGGTATGCGAACGTTTGGACAAATGTTCGTCTTTTGGTCGTTGGTTAAGCTCTTTCAGAAGTTGGGTTGCTGGTTGAAGTGTCACACTCACATCTGTTGAAAATCGACTAAAAGTTATACAAAAATATAGTACTCTACCAGTACTAACGCTCACCAACCTTTTTTGTGATGATTTAGTTCAGGCCTATAGGTAAAAATGAAACAATAGGGCTGCGGATATTTTTTCCTCTGAGTATATTAACTTAACGGGCCGAAATTTTAATATAATTTTTAAACCGAATCGGACATTTAATATTTAAATTTAACTGTTACTGTGTACACCACATCACGGTTCATTGTTAGCGTTGATTTAAAAGAAAATTAAAAATAAACAATAATAACACTAAAGCTGTCGATGTTTTATATTTATAGTATTATAATATAGAAGAAGTATCTAATTTGTATATAAAATGGATTAGTACACTGTAGAACACGTATCTACATTGTTCTGATACAAATAGGAACAAAGTTGCCGCCATATGCAAGTATTTTTAACGTCAAAAATATGACCGCTACGTACGAAGAAAGTGATGTCGTTACAATGTCTATTCTTTCACAAGTTTCATGAGTAGCGCCATATTTATCTACTGCGCTCCTAGTTAAGTACATCTATGTGTTGCTTACGAGCACAATATGTATAGGTACCTGAAGAGTTGCCAGTTTTAAACAGTTGACTTTTGTGGAATCTCCGATCTACCAAATAATATTTGACCCTTTTCGCCACCACCACCTCAAAACCACCCAGGAGCGATTTTTTTATAGTAGGGCAAGGGCATCTTATGCGCCTAGAAGTGTGTCAAATGATTTTCTAAACTCAATACTTTTCTCGTTAAATCTACAGGCCAAATCATCCACGATTCCACGGCAATTAGGAAACGCAAGTAGCGATAACTTTATTATTATTGTGTAGATAGTGAATAAACATTTAACAGAATTTTTGATGCTATTTAATACTGTAAAATAAAGAATGAAACATAATTAATTCAAGGTATAAATACATCTTCATTAAATCAGTTTTGTACCTTTATGAAATAACTTTTCTTCATCACGTAGGTACAGCAAAAACAAATTTTACCTTTATTAACTAAAAAACGTGAGTCATCCGTTTATTATTCACCATGAAGTAAGTCACATAATGTTTTGATAATATTTTGATAGTGACTTAATTATTATTGCTCACAGGTCTACCCAAATCATAAAAAGAATAGCTAAAGAGTTCCACGTGTTACTTGAATACGAATACGAAGATACTATTTTTATTATGTACCTCTAAGCACTTTTTACGACCGCAATTTTTGCGGAAGAGCATGCATTAAAAGCACAATGACCCGTTTATCTCCGAAGCGAAATTGAGCGTTTTCGTAATTCTGCTGTGTGAGCAATTTAATGGTGGTTTAGTTTAAAAGCATGTGCGTCTTGGGCCGAGTAATGGGGCTCCCGGGGCGCAGCCTCCGCGGCGCATAAACATACTCGTGAAATTTTAAATTTTTGGCATGCTCCTACTCCGGAATTATTCAAAACGCCGTTTTGTATCGTAAGCAAGCGCTGCGCTTGTGGGCTATTACTCACTTGTACGTTTGCCTTCATTGTAGTCACGGCTATTCGTTTACGCGTCACACCGCACGCTTGATCTACGACTTGGTATCCTAGTTAGGTGAAATTAAATCCTGCTAACATTCTAAACATCACGACCCAGGCGGAGCGCACAAAATGGATCAAAAACAAACCCGGGATTGTATTACGTTTCGGATTCAAACGCAGTTTTAGCAATGTTAAGGTTTAAATATGGATAACACTACAACAGTAACAGGAGGCTAAACAGTGGACCTAATTTATTTCTAGTCGCTTCTTAAGGGTTGATTCAGCTCAACGAGAATAACATTTTGTCATGGAAAAAGTCACTATTGACAGCTTTTTAGACATGAAAAATTTATTTACTCAGAAGTAACGTATTTCCGTACTCAGTGACGTATTCCAAGACTACATTTTATTCTGGTTTTGTTACCTAGGACATCTAGGGAAGAAAGAGAGAGGAGTAATTCTAAAACCGACACGGGCGCAAATTAAAAAGTAACTAGAACAACCTCAACTGAAATAATATTTTACAAGTTATCTCTTTTAACATTGTGCGTATTTTTTCTTGGGAATACAGAAAAGTTTTAAAAGCTGACGGAAATAAGTGTATTGATAAGCGAAATAAGAAGTTGATTCAAATAATTTAAGTACCAATATATTGAAGCGTTACTTTGCGGATTGCTATGAAAGAACAGGAAAATTCCTCGCGACCTTGATTTTTTCCTGTTCATTGATCTTTTGAATATTTATTAATCAAATACGATGAAAATATTTCTCGAATGTATCTACTCAGAAACTCAACGTTAGTATTTGCTGATAATTCGACAAACTAGCATACAATTTCATTTGAAACTGTCACAGGTTAATCCCAAATCAATTGTCTTTAAAACGTTATCCATTAGCATGATTGGAATTGAAATTGAATCACTTTAAGTAAGCTATAAGTATTCCATAACATCGAGCGCGGAGTACGCAGGCATGTAGGTACGTGCATATAAACAGGCAGTCCCGAGGGCAGGGAGCCTCCCTATCAAGTGTTCATTTTCAATTTCCGTTTAAGTATAATTGAATCAGACAATATAATGCTCGTATCCTGCGCCCAAATAAAACATTTTTGTATTTGTTTAACGCTCTCGTCCCAATTTCGGGTGAGGTGAGAATTATGTGTTTCATCGATTGTGATGTCGATGGCGATTTAAATTTTACGGCAGTTTTATGTTGTAGTTATAATCATAGGATATGATTTCGACCTCCATCGCTTGCAGTACCTAATACAACATCGACATGTCCTTACAGCATTGCTTGTGGTCTTGTTTTTGAACCTGACCGCAGCTGTCAACTGCAGACGTGATCCACAAAGCACACAATCTTAGTTGTCAAGAATGGTATGCCTTCCCGCAAAATTTAGGAATAATCTTCATAATTATAATTATTAAGATTTCCTATAATTATATGAAATTTCCATCCAATGTGAATTTTTAACAATTGCGGTATGTATATATTAGAAATCATATCTGACGACTTATAGATAGGCCTCCAGTCAGTACGAGAGAGCTCGCACAGATCCCACGCAGTCCCACCGCAGATTTTTCACCCATCACGCAACGATGAACATCATTGATTTGCAGAATTCCAATAAATTTTGCATAAAGTTAAACTCAAAGAGATATTTAATGCCTTTTAAATTATATGATTGGAAAAACAAAAGCCATTTCCAGATTGAAAACAACTTCAATTTCCCAACAGGCAAACAGTGGTTGTACTCCATAAACATTATTTCGATTGAAATGCGCTGCAGGCTACAGCCATTTGATAAAATTAATTTATGTGTTGAATTCAAGCATATTAATTTGTCATGAGGCGTTCTTTATTGCTGCTGGCTCCCACTTGCGCAAATTAATAACAATTCATCTCTCTGTATTGCTAAGCGCATTATACAGAGTTGCACATAATTACGATTAAACGTCATAATTTCAATACTTGTTTTACGATGAAATGGTAGCGCAATGTCGGGTGGTTAAATGGATATATGTATTCGTTATTTTGGCATGCTGTTTTCTTGACATTATAAAACAAACAATATATATGGGAAAACACAACGCAACGACACAAACGTTTCAACTTATTGAAATTAAACCCCGAGGTTTTATTTTAAGCTCACTCATGTAGTGTACCTACCGAAATTGCTTTGCGTTTCCCAATCACTGGTGATTTAGTGACTCAAAGAAAAATGCCCAAGTGAAGTTTATTTTTAATCCATCCCTTATTTCAACTTTATTAGTTTACACTAGTATGACTTTGAGTAGAAACAATTTTCGTTTTTATGTACCGTTTTCCGCATTACCTTTAATTCTCCTATTAGTGACAGAAGCGTGGCATGGATTTCTTGAAATATTACAATTTGTAGTAAAGGTTTGTAGCAATTATCACTTCCTGGAATTTCTGTAGTTTTTGTGACTTAGCACCTAAATAATTAATTAGTATGTAGATAAAACCTATCTATTATAACAATATCTAATAATATCTATCTATCTAGGTTTCTAGGTATCTACTTTCACACCAGCTCGATTCTTATCACAATATTTCTTATTCTATCATTCAGTGAGTCACATTCAATATTTCTTAACGCTCTTACTTTTACCGCATTATTCTAATTCCAGAATTATTCTATTTTTATGCTTCATTTGCCATATCCAACTTTCGCTGCCCTACATATTTTGTGTTGGAAGGTGACGTGCCGTGGAGAGCGCGCTTCTTCGACACCTTCTCATTGATCAAAAAGGCGCGCAGTGTTCTATTGACATATTTCCTGCATTCACTCCTCTTTATAGCCGTACAGCAAATAAGTTATTTTCAATTGAATGAACTCTTTGTTGGCAGATTGTGGTGCAGCCATGGGGGAGTATAGGTGAGACCGCGCGGCGGGCGGCGCGCTCCGTCGACTCTGGCGCATGGCCCCCGCACAAACGCTGAGGTACTTCTGTCCAACTGCTTTCAGAAGTTCAATTATGGCACTCGGTAAAAACTAGATGGAACTCGAGAGATCTAATCGTACATTTATTATTGTCTTACATTCATTTGCGTCGAAATGTCATATTTATTTAAACACCTACGCAAAATTATTTTGGAAGACAAAATCCTTACAGTTGTTAAATGGAACTTACTTTTCATGGTGATCATATCAAAATTTCTTCAAATATAATAAATAGGATGAATGCTAAACAATCCGAAATCCAAATGCGTGTAATTTTTGCTATTGAGTTTCTTTTTTAATGATATGTAAATTAATATCAAAGCCTACTCAATCAAAGTTGTTAATAAAAGTAATGCTATTTTTATTGTACAATGCCAAGAACTGCGACGTTTGCCTTACACCTCTATTCGTATTGGCTGTGCACGCAAAACTGACTAGCAAGTCTAGTGTGTACTAAAAAGTAAAGAAAAATCATGTAAAAGTGTAGCGTGTGTAGCCTAGCCAGCACCGCTGTACCGCGCCTTGGGTATGCGAACAGCGAGACGGGGGGCGATGACGACGGAATGACAACGACGTATACCTAAGGCGCTGTACAGGGGTGCTGGTCAGGCTATAGTTGACTGTGTACTGTGGTCTCGCAGGTGGACGGTGGTCTGGGCGGTGCTATGGGCGCTGTGCGGGTCGCTGGGCGCGGGTCAGGCCGGCCACGCGCCGCTGACGCCGCCGCCGTGTCCTCTGCACTGCATCTGTCTTTCACAATCACAGGTAGGTACAACCATAGAGCCTGAACATTTAATCTATAGACAGGGCCTGATTAACCCTTAGGCTAATTAGGCCGCCTTTAATCCTCACGCCCTAGGCTACAGCCTGAAACTATAACCTTGTATTATACTTTTAACTATCAAAATTAGTCCCGCTGTTTGGGCGTTATAAGGTTACAACAAACATACACATACAACCACAAAGTTTCACGTTAATTAGCGATATTACTGTCATGTGCTGTGGTTAACATCTTTAGAATATCGTAAATTCAAAGCAAAGACGTCATTGACTATTTTATAGCCTTTAGAGGAGGTTCTGGCTCGTGTAATTGCTAGCTCTCTCTTTGTAGCCTCCTGAGACCTTGCTCGTTTTACGTTTAGGATGAGAAAATAATCTTCGACCAAGCCACTTTTCCACCAAGCTACAGGCTCCTTTATACTTGAATTGTGTATCTAAACATTGTTGCTCTACGCAAACATCCTTCACAATTGCGTAGACGTTGGTATTTTCGAACGAAAATGGAATCAGAATTTCATGGTGAAGTAGACGATCAGGAAATTAGATGTGACCTAACTTGGAGGGAACTTCATGGCGAAGATACTTGCGGCTGTGCTGTGAATAATTTAGCCGTTCATTACCTAATCTGTCAGACGGTTCTGAGTTCGCCAATAGAATTGTAATGACATAACGTTAGTATCATAAGGAACTACGAAGACGAAAAAAGTAACTGTGCTAATGCGTCTATACCAGGTCTGTCCAAACTAGATGGGCCCTAGGGCCAAAATCATAACTAAATACATTGGATAGCAGCGAAATATTTAGCAAACTATAATTTGTCCATTAATGTATTCAAACAAAGAAGATAAAAAAAGACTCTACGGGCCGCAACAATTCAAGACGCGGGCCGTATGCGACACACACACACACACACACACACACACACACACACACACACACACACACACACACACACACACACACACACGCTCAAACACACGCGCATTCACGCACCTAGCAATAAAACTAGGTCTTGAAACAAAACTGATAATTTTAGTTATATTAAAATTTCCTATAACTACTTACTATTGAATCGACTCTGATTTTCACGTCATAGGCCATGAGTCTAGTGCGGAGGGCGCCAAATAATGTCATCAATATTGTCTTTTCTTGAAACAAATATATTTTGACTTTTTTTTTGTTGAATAGATGCGATGTAAAGACACAGATACCTAAAATATATGGTAGTATTGTATCGGTACTGTAATTTAGTGAAATAAATACGTAAATGTAACATCTAAGAGCGACATGAACTCGCACAACTGACTGGTCTCAAATGTCAATGCCCCTAATTCCAAAGAAGCAATCTCCTGGCCCCTTCTCTTGAGAATACAAAATTTATTCTATTTACCTACAATGAGAAAAGTTTTACGTGGGGCTACACATTACGCAACCGGTGTGGTTTTTTACATATGTATTACGTGAAGTACCTACTTCACTTCGTTTCTTTTATCAATAAAAAGAATTTAAATGTATGTTATTGTCTAGGATAGAAGGGTATGCTTACAGTTGGGGAATAACGCTTTGTATTAGGAATTAGGTAGTTTATTTTGATGTGGCCAATCGTATCTTGTTTTGAAAGCTGACCTTATTTGGGTAGCATACATACATACATACATATTCTCACGCCTGTATTCCCATGAGGGGTAGGCAGAGCACATGAATTCAAAAATCCAGTGCC
>BHDV01013299.1:401959-445842 GCA_005406045.1 Adoxophyes honmai
CCCCCCGAAAAGTTCAGGCTCCCATACAACAATCGTGATTTTATTTGGTGTCCGACTCGCACTTGGCCGATTTTTTTTCGTCAATCCCCTCCAAACTAAATCCTGGCTACGCCCTTGAGCGCTAGTATAAGCCAGTGTTGCCAAAATTTTAACTTGAAATGGACCTCATTGGTGAAAAGTAACACTCCCGATCACTAGATTTTGTATCTTGCTGTATTTTAAAGAAAACTACCGTGAGGCTTACTCATAGACCTCATAGGAAACTGAAACGGGTACACTCACGTCATTTTATCGAGATTAGCTTGACATGTTTCGGGCCAATTCGTGACTTATCGTCGGGAGCAACATGCCACAGCGGCTGCTGAATTATTAAAATGAAACATTTACTTTAAATATACAGTTGCTGTTATTTTAAAAGAATCAAGATTAACTCGACATTTTTCGGGTCAATCCGTGACCCATCATCTGGAGCTACGCGCCACGGCATCGGATAGACGCGCACGGATTGACCCGAAACATGTCGAGCTAATCTGCCGAGATTTATACCGATAAAAAACGTGAGTAGATCCGTTATCTCACTATGAATGAGTCTCACGGTAGTTTTATGTTTAAAATATTTTAAAAATAAATAGTTAATTAAAACAGAATATTTCATTTAAAAGAGGTTACCTTTTTTGTTGTTGTACGACTAAAGCTGTGTAAATGATGATAAGTACGAAATCCTTTCGTGCATAACTCTGTCTCGCACTTGGCCGGTTTTTAATGTGTGTACTAATTGTACAACTATTTCGACAAGCTAACCTGTGCATCTGATGGCTATCTACGAAATGGCTTCTGCAATTTTCCTGAAACTAAACTGAGAACAAATAGACTTGGTTATTGATGTTGATAGTTCTACATTCCATCCTAGGAAGGAGCATCGAGATGTTTCTAGACGTGATTTCAGTATCGATATCACGTTCCGAGTTCTCGAAGTTCGAGACAGTGTCCGATGTTCTTCAAATTGACGACAGTGGCTTTGTTCGCTAATTGGTTATCTTGTACTAGGTTTCGACATTGCTAGGTTATCGTTAGATTTTACGGAGAGAATGGGCAGCTGAATAGCGATGCGATTGTTAGCTTCAAGTATTAAAAGGCTACTTGACAGTAGATATAGGTGAAAAACTCAAGTAAGTCACCTGTTGTATATGTGAGTACTGTGTACGAATAGACAATCTATTTTTGAAATTTGGAATTAATAGTATGGTTTGCAAACTCATTATTTGCTTATCTTTGAAGTTTGATTATTACTGTCCACTTATGATTGACTCGGAATGTGAAAGTAGTCAGGAAAATGAGATAGGCATGGATGAAATTGTGAATGCCATGAAAAGAATGAAGCTAGGAAAGTCTGCAGGGTATGATAGGGTGTCAGTCGAAATGCTGAGAGCCGGTGAGGGCGTGGTAGCGAGTCAGTTGTACCACCTTTTCAACTTGTGTTGGACGAACGGTCGGGTACCTGAGGATTGGTGCAAGGCTGTGATTGTGCCGTTGTACAAAGGAAAAGGGTCACAACTAGACTGCAAAAATTACCGCGGGATCAGTCTTCTCAGCGTTGTTGGAAAACTGTATGCAAAGGTACTGATTGAAAGAGTAATGAAAGATACTGATGAGAAAATATGGGATGTACGGACAGCTGCAGAGAAAGGTAACCCCCCAGTAATAGAACATTGTATGGGCGGGGGGTTACTTTTCTCTGCAGCTGACTGTACAAGCGGGTTTTAGAAAGGGGATGGGATGCACGGATCAGGTCTTCTCCTTGCGGTGCATAGCCGAAAAACTCATGGCCAAAGACCAAAAAATGTATTGCATATTCATCGACTTGGAGAAGGCTTATGACAGGGTGATGAGGAATGAGTTGTGGTCGGCGTTAGCCATGCATGGGGTGAACAGTAATCTGATACGAGCACTAAAATCTCTTTATAAAGATTCTAGTGCTTGTGTGAGGATAAACGGGGCGTATACTGACTGGTTTAACATCGAAAGAGGTGTTAGACAGGGATGTGTCGCGTCTCCGTGGCTGTTCAACCTATTCATGGACACCTGCCGGAATGATTTGAAAAGCAATGACTGTGGACTAAGAATGAGCGAGTTGACCATCAAATGTCTCCTATACGCTGATGATCAAGTGTTGTTAGCATCGTCGGAGGAGGAGTTGCAGGAGATGGTTAACATTCTATGTGGCACATTGGAAAGGAAAGGTATGAAAGTAAATGTAAACAAAACGAAAGCTATGGTGTTTGAAAGAGATGATTGTGGGATAGAATGTAAGATTGTGATTGAGGGTGAGAAAGTAGAACAAGTAAAAGAGTTTGTGTATCTGGGATCGGCGTTTACGAAAGATGGGAAGTGTGAAACTGATATTGAAAGAAGAGTGAATGCAGGAAACATGGTCAATGGAGCGTTGCGCGCCTTCATGAGCAGTGAAAAGGTGTCGAAAAAGGCACGTCTGGCTGTCCACAGAGGGGTGCTCGTTCCAACACTTATGTACGGTAGCGAAAGTTGGGTATGGCAAGCGAAGCATAAAAGTAGAATAAATGCGGTAGAAATGAGAGCGTTAAGAAGTATGGAAAGTGTATCATTGAAAGACAGAATTAGAAATAGTGTGATAAGGGAACAAGCTAGTGTGAAAGTAGACATAGTGACAAGGATTGAAAAAAGTATGCTTAGCTGGTTTGGTCATGTAGAGAGGATGGATGAAAGAAGATTGACAAAACAGATTTATACGGGAAGTGTGAATGGGTATGTTGGGAGGGGAAGACCTAGACGGACGTTCCGTGACCAAATCGCGGACGTTTTAGAAACAGGTCAGGTCAAGAGTACCCGAAATCGACGAGCATGTATGAAGAGACTAATGAATGTGGATGAAGCAAAAGAAGTATGCCAGGATCGTAGCAAGTGGAACAAAGTGGTCTCTGACTACCCCTGTGGGAAAGAGGCGTGACTGTATGTATGTATGTATGTATGATTGACACAACTGTCACAATAAGATATAAATATGTAGTTGTCAAAATCAAGTAACTGTATTGTTTGCGTCGTTCATTGCAAACTGTACACAGCTACATACAACAGGACAGGTGACTTACTTAAGTTTTTTTTCACCTATTTGTTTTATCTTTTGTTTCTTAAAAAAAGTGTCACGGCTTTCTGAAGCGTCTTTCAAAAGTGGATAGGTTATTTTTATTTACAGAAAATGTCGTCATTTAGTAAAACAACATTAGGTAAGATAAACGTCACTGTGTTTGATTTTACTAGTTAATGACATGGGCACTCTATGTCAAAGCGGCTTATAAATTTGGATGATTCGTTCGAATTTGACCAACATTGATTTGATATAGAGTGCACATACTGTGCATGCACTGAGCTCTCGGACGTTTATTTTAGTGAGTTTGTTAAGTAGGTAATTTATTTCTGCAAAAACGTTTCACACCTTTCTAAACATGAAAATGAAACTACTTACACTAAACTCGATACAAATACCCGAGTTTATCCATCCATTTCAGTTTTAATAGTACTTGCTAGCCATCCTAATTTTATACAAAATTGTAGGTAGTTTAATAATGGCAGCTGATGAATATGATCGGCTTTCACTCGATTTAGCGAGAGTAGTAGAGCCGGCTTTAACGAGATATATAACGTATCATCCGATGACGCGGAACGGAGTCTATTTAAAATAGCTACACCAGATCAGAGTCATTAAAATCTAATAGCAAATTTTAAATGAACTGATGAATTAATTTGGCTGCCTAATAATGCAAGACCACTATTAATGGTTAGTTATGTTTATGTATGATAATGTACAGCAGCTGCGAATTTATAAATTAGTTCATATTTTTCCATAATTATTTAGCGAATATCTTAAAAAACAGACTTTATAAGATTGTGTATAAATATGTGGGCCTATATTGTAAAAATTATGTTGTATGTGTACGTAATAAAACCTCCCCATTTCTTCTGTGGATGTTGTAAAAGGCGACTAAGGAGATAGGTTGAGGTATATTTTAAGTGCAGGCTAGCAACTTGTCATTGTTGTAGCTGCGAACTTGAAACCTAGAAAATATGCTAGAAGTGGACATAAAACGTGAAAAGCCATGGTTTTGTCCTTGTAAGGTTTCGTATGTATGTAGTCCAATGACTACAATTTCATGGCTGTTTTATTTTGTGAAGAAAATTAATCATGTAGGTCGATGTCTGAGTCCGACGACAGTGTCGTGTTAATATTGCCAGTTTCTTGTGCTTGCTAAAGTATTTTACAAGATAATACAATTTCCGTCACTCACTCTAACAAATTCTTCTCCTTTCAAGTAGACAGAACGTGTAGTGAATTTTAATAAGCGTATTTCATGACGAACTCGAAGAAAAGATTAGCAGCAAAAGGTTCATTTCATTAACGACTGTACTAAAGTACACAGGGCTAATTGAAAACGAGAATCGAATAAAACAGAGCCATAAGCATAGTGGTGACTAAATTGAATTGGTATTTGTGTTGGTCGATTATTTGTGAAGCTTAGGTACGAAACAATTCAATCAAAATATGGACGTGCGTCGGTGTACGCCGGGGATATTTGGGAAAGGATTAATTTTATCGGCAAGGGAAATACTGCGGCAATAAGCGGCTGTGACGCGACGAAACCGATCTGTCAATATTTTCATAGGGATTTAGTCTCCCCAACAACGAAGCAGGAGCATTATTTTTCATCGTTTGTATCTTTCAGCATCGCGTTGCGTCAGTGTGTTAGTAATTTAATTCAACGCCGCGCTGACGTTCTCAAAATTGAATTATTTCGTTTTGTTATTTTTTGTTACGTGAAATTAGCGTTTCGTTTTACAACTTTGTCACTGAGCTACATCAAAACGTAAAGGCTATTAGCGAGTGACTATAGTTTTTGTTGATTTTTAACGCAGTTAGCACATTTCACAAAAAGAAAATTTATATTTCACTTTAAATTCAGATTATATAATAATAATAAATATCATTGGACAATTTTTACACCAATCACCTAGTCCCAAAGTAGGCAATTTAATGCCTGTGTTATGGGTACTAGACAACGGATAAACTTACTTATATACAGATAAACATCCAAGACTCGAAAGCAAACATTCGTATTCATCATACAAACATCTGCCCCGACCGGGGATCGAACCCGGGACCTTCAGCTTCACAGTCAGGTTCTCTAACCGCTTGGCTATCCGGCCGTCAACTAGTTCAATTAGTTCTTAAGCCTTAAAATACAAGTTCTAAATGATAAGCTGAAACCGGGTTGCTTAAGATTAGTAAGAGTGGCCGCAGCGCGGAAATTACACGATTCAAATTTCCTTAGTCGATCACTTTCAGAAAAAGTGCGTGATTTAAAACCGGGGCCGAAATTCGCTTTGATGCTCAGCGGGGTATAACAGTGTAGTTGTTAGTTATGTAGCGGCGAAGTTTGAACGAGTGGTTGTTGCAGGTGGTGTGCAACAGCGCGAGCCTGCGCGGCGTGCCGGCGGCGCTGAGCCCCGCGGTGACGCAGCTGTCGCTGTCGCGCGCCGACCTGCGCGTGCTCCGCTCCGACGCCTTCGCGCACCTGCGCCAGCTGCGCCGCCTCGCGCTCGACGCCTGCAACCTCACCCGCATCCGGCCCTTCGCCTTCCGCGGCCTGCCCCGCCTCCGCGAGCTCCTCATACAGCACACGCCCCTCGCCACCGTCGATGCGTTCGCCTTCGCGGCCCTACAAAACATCACCTCCATTATACTGACTCACAACAGAATCGCCCAGATAGAAGGCTACGCGTTTGCCGGAACCAACTTCATTAGAGTCATCTCGCTCCGTAATAATCCAGTGAGGAGGATACTGGCGCACGCCTTCTCCGGGCTCAACGACGTCGCACAAATCGAACTGCCTTCCGGCATTAGATCCATTGAACCGCAAGCGTTCGCGGGACTCGAGAGCGTCGGCATCTTGGAGCTGGCTTACATGGACCTGCCGGCGCTGCTGCCCGACACTTTCCGAGGCTTGACGCGCGTCGGGAGGCTCGCGCTGCGGGAGTCCGACCTCGGCATCATCCGCCTCGGCGCCTTCGACGGGCTGCAGCGGGTCGACATTCTAGAAATGTGTAATAACAAAATTGATAGAATCGAAGAGCTTTCTTTAGTGCAAAATAACAGCGTCCGCATCTTCAAACTGACCGGCAATCATATGTTAGAGACGCCAGAATCGGTCCTTTTGGAAGTGGATAGCTTAGTCATACGTGGTAATCACCTGCCGTGTGAATGCGGTCGGGATCCGCTGGCAAACCCGTTAGCGTTGACGGAGGGTTTTGCGGAGGAGAATTTCTGCATATCGCCATTGAAGGTGCGCGGACGGAGCCTGGGCGCGGCGGCGGGCGCGGCGTGCCGCGGCGAGGCGGGGGGCAGCGCGCGCGCGCGGGCGGCCGCCGGCGCCGGCGCGCCGCGCTCCGGCCACTGCCTCGCGCCGCCGCTGCTCGCGGTCACCGTCACCGCCATAGCCTCCCTCGCCAACAGCTAACCGCCTTCCGTGTTCAATTACTCTTTCTGTACATATTGTAATATAAATGAGTACCTATAATGATGTCAAATATTTTACATTGAAAAGGTCCGTTCATTGAGTATACGTTGGACCATGATTAAAATTTGCCTTTTCAAAAATTGTTTCATTTGATTGCCCTACACAGATCATTAGCAGCACACTATGTGATTTATACAGTATCAAGATAATACATGTGATATGAAAGGATCGAAGAATATTTTATTTCAGCGGCAAAAGTCATCGCCTGTGCATCGCTTTCGGGCTCATTAAAGACCCGTTTCAGTGAATGAGTCTCCGATTCCCGAATCATACGTAAGTGAAGATTTATGGCGGAATAAAAATAGCGTTTTATCTTTACTTCCAGTCAATTAGCAGACGACATCAGATAGGGCTGAGTAATGCGGCGCTGCCGACGGACGGCGGAAATATAGCTGTACTTAGATCCTAGGTGCCGATAAACAGCGGGAAACCGCGGCCGCCCGCTCCGAGATAATCTTTAGGCAGAGGCTCGAGTTAATACGTTGGTATTCTACCATTCTTCGAGTCTATAAATTAAATGAGAATAGCCTGGCGGGTAAGCTGTAATACTTCGTTCCTAATTTGTACTGATACGAAACGAATTAAAGGAAATAGGAGATGTATAGTCAGCCCAATTGTTCTGTTTTCTAAAACACTGATAATTTTCTATTGTAGTGTCACCTATAGCTTTAATAATTAAGCACCTGATTTCATCTCGCTGTTGGAATGTACAACTGTCGCTGGTCATGCTGTTAAGGTAAATTTAGAGCACTCCGGCAATATTAACCGAATGCACTGCACCAACAAAGCACCCTACGCGATTGACCGAACAATTGCGTTCCATTCTGTTTAATTGCAGTGCGTACGAGTACATGCCGACGCATACTAAAATTTTGATGAAGCCGTATAAATTGTGAGTACGTTTATTATTTGTAGCCCCGTACATGCAAACAGTTTTACCGTAATCACGATAAATTGGGATTTCAGACCGTATAATTCTAACCGAACCCATCCGATTAAACTATAGCTTGCTAATGCGGTTAGTAAATACTCCAATTAAGCCACTTGTCTGCAGCAATTGCGCTATTTGACTAAAATCTATTAACGCTATAAAATGAAAGTCGAATATAATTATGTGAGCTCGGATAAATGGAACGGTGTTAATTTTTGTCCATAGTGGCTTATTGGTATTCAGAGCGTGCGAAATGCGGCAGGCTGCGACTCGTGCGGGGACAGGGTGCCCAGGCTTTATTAAAACGCTGGGATTGGGGAGTTTCGCTGGAAACTGGCCGTCAAAAGGTACAAAAGGACGAGCGGGTAACTAGATTTGTTTGCGCTTAGTACAGTTTGAGCGGTCGTGGCTCGAGGAAATGTATTATTGAAATACTGCTTCACACGGATTTAAGTTTTTAAATTGGATTCGTTTTAAACGTAAGTAAATTAATATAAAACATATGCTTGATATTTTCAGTCTTATTTTACCCGTAACAACTGATTACGAAAAAAATACAGTTAGGTAGATAGGATCAGTATAAGCTAGGAGAATTCAACATTTGCGAACAAAGCACATAAAATTTCATTTTATCTTACAAATACACACACCCAAATTCAGCTCTTTAAACAGCAGAATAAACCTGAAAGCCGTTTTGTAATATTTTTTTACTCTAAAAAACATCAAACGGAAAAGCCACTACATCTCAAACGGCATAACCTTTTGTGAGAGACAAAAGTAAAACAAAACCATAACGCCGCCTACCAGACCTCGTCACCCCCTTCAGGCAGCGAAATTGGCAAAATTATAATTTCTCCGGGACTACGGTGAGTGTGGTCACGTTAAGCCCGGTTCACACATGTCGGAACAGCGCGATACGCCTCATTAGCGCTATATCGATCCAGCGATACCGCCCCGCATCCAAAACATTTAATTAACAAGCTAGGTTCGGTGCCGACGCAGCTCGGTTTGTTTTTCCGCCTATCTGTAACGGAGTAGGGTCTTGTTTACGCCACTTTAATCTAATATATTAAGTGGAGATAAACTTTGAGAAAAGTGGTACTTTAATTTGCTGTTTTATTACGATGGTTGTCGACGCTCGGAGGTTAGCAAACGCTGCATTTTTAAGCGATGCTGAGTTCCTTGTTAAAGTTTGTTGAAACGATTACATCCGTACTTAAATCAAACAGTTTTGTCCATACTATGAGATTTAATGGGATAAACTCAGTTCTAATAGTTAATTGATGATTTTTAAGTGCGTAGTTATAATGATCCACAGTAAATTACATATCCAAGAGGATGTGTAGAGGCAGAGAACTAAGTAGTATATTAATAGATTAAGGCAGCAAATATAATTTAAGGTGACTGTGTAATATTTAATAATCTCATCCTTCAATATTAGAAATGAAAGATTCCTGTCTGTCTGTACGCGATAGCCTCAGAAACTACAGAATGGACTCTGGTGCTCTTTTCACACTTTTATAGATCATCCCTTACGAAAGGTTTGTATTCATAACATAATCTAGTTAACTAGAAACGTAGCGCAAAGCCGGGGCAAATCGCTAGTTTTACTATAATTATAAGTTCTGGGTTCATAACGGGTAGGGTAAGGCTAAGACAGTAGCATTTATCGCATCGTAAATCATTGATGACAAAGTAATTACCGGTACCGAATAATGGGCGAATTAGTCAAGCTTAATGGTCATTAACACAAATGAATAATTGAAAACAAAAACAAAGCAAGTAATTACGCGTCGAGTTAATTTAATATGAGTAAATTGGGTGAGAATTTTGAAAGTGTTTGTTACTATTTTTAGCCAGTTGCTGTCCTAAATCCTAAGTGTGACACCTTAGATGCCAAAACCTCATTAATTTAAAGGTTAGTTTCCAATTGTAATTCTAAGAAAGCAATTATTACCAGGCAAGATGATTAAGATATATTTAATACATCATTTAGTTAGAACATTTAAAAAAATTGCACATATTTTTTATTTTTTTCATCACATCTTCCTTTTTTCATCTGGTCACTGTTTTATGTAAAAAATAAAAAATGTTCTGATACCGTCGTTTAACCTTCTATTAGAGGAGCAGGAACTCTTAACAAATAGTCAAAAACGATATCAAAATCTGCAGCAGATTCATATAAAATCTAGCCAGATAAATGAGACGGTTGAAACACTCGAATAATCGCCCACCTGCAGGTCCCGCGTTGAGTAAAAAACCCTTCAAAAGTAGGAGGGATGTGCGCAGTAGCAAATTTTTAGGTCTTTATGGTATCCAAAGAGCTAGGTGGTTGGACGGTGACACGTTCAATCACGTTCATCAGTTATACTTTACCTCCCCGCGTCTTCATCGATGCGCCGATTATTATTCGACCGTAAAATTAAGGCAATTTACTAACTTATTAATTATTATACTAAGGTAAACTAATAAAATATTTTTCACTAAGTGCATGAGGCAACACAGAAGTGTTCATTTGTATGACAATGATTCAACAGTGTTGGTAGTGAGTAATTCGCCTGCCCGGTGATTAAAGGTTACAGGTCACTTAATATCCCGTCCTGCATTCCTAAACGCCTGTACAATGCGTTACATGTATTTGGTATTTACTTGACCGCATACATGTCCGTGAGCGGTGAATACAATATGGCTTTATAGTACGAATGTCTATTTAGGTACTGATATTAATCTGGGACTCTTATATGACGGAGTGATCAGTGAATATACATAATATAAAGAATAAAAAAAACATACAGTCAAATATCGAACCTCCTCCTTTCTTTGAAGTCGGTTAAAAATAAGACTTAACGACGATATTTTGAACTGAAATAAATCAGTAGGTACAGTTCGAAAGAGAGGGTAGTATTTAGAAATTGGGATAATCCAATCAAAAGTGTAGGAACAAATTATGAAACAAGCTGGAATTAATGAGTATAGACGTCTAAAGTTGTAAATTGATAAACTGTATAATAAATTATACAAATTAGTAACCAGATCCTTCAGAAATAGTTCGTTTGTTGGAAACAAAACCCGAGTATAAAAAAAAAAGTTCTTACGGAATAGTGAATTAATAACGGATACACTGACAGCTTTATAGAGATTAGCTTAACATGACATGTTTCGGGCTAATATGTCACGCGGAAAGCGCGTGTAACTGCAACCACCGTGGCGTATTGGACCCGATGATGGATATGAATTTGTCCAAAACATTTAAAGTTAATCTATAAAGACTTGATGGTATCCGGTTTGTTTAACCATGATTGAGTCTCTCCTGCCTTCCTTTCAGACCTGGTCAATACAATAATGCAGTTGCTAATGGTCACTTCATCTCAAAAAGCAATTATTAGAACTTTAAAATGTACAAGACTGAAGGTCTGAAAGGAGTAGTTTTATGTTTTAAATAATCCTTACGGCGTAAACATTGCTCGGTTTCGCCCGTCTGTCGTCTGAGCGGTAGCACCTAAAATGGATTAGTGCTGAAAGCTCGGTGCAGCTGTAAAGAAAATACACATCGCAAAACACAAACACAGAATTTATGCAAAAGAGAAAACAATTGCAGCGAGTGTAAACAAATAACGAGAAAATAAAACACGTGTACATGTATATTTGAAGCTTCCTTGAAAAGAGGAATTTAATTTATTCTCACTAAGGTCTCACAGAGATTTGATTATTCTAGTGAGTCGAAAGAGAGACTGCGGTCCGTCGTGTCATTCGCTGACGGACGTCGATTGTAATTCAGTTGAATGGAAGAAAGAGTCTTTGTCGCACAATCTTTTGTTTATGACACATTGTCTTCTGAATTCGAACCTTGTTTTTCTGTGTTTATGTGATGTTGATGTGTGATACAATGGACGGAAAACGTTTGTCTTCGGCATAATTGACACAAGTATCTGGCCAAATTGAGGTTTCGTATACAACTGGTTTGTATAAATAAACGAATGAAAATAATATATCTGTTTACTCAGTAGTCCTTCATATAGGGTCGATTTAACCGACAGAAATCTACATACACACATCACGACTGTATTCGCAAATGGGGTAGGCAAAGCACACAAAACGTGAGTATAATTTGGTTTTATAAAGTAGTATATATGTATAGTGGTGTATATGTAGTTACCCGTGTGGTGCCGGGTTAGAATAGCACCTCCCCCTTTCTTCCCGTGGGTGTCGTAAGAGTCGACTCTGGGAAAGGGTTAGTGTATTGGGGGCGATGGGCTAGCAACCTGTCACTGCAATATCACTTTTAACCACCCGGTTACCCTGAAATTGCTAAACGCGGCACTGGATTTTTGAATTCATGTTCTCTGCCTACCCCTCTTGGGAATACAGGCGTGAGAATATGTATGTATGTATGTATAAATAAGTCACTCTTACCTACGTTTTAAATATGAAAATTAAAATATGTACTAGCGAGTAAAGATTCCCCTTGTTCAACAAATGTAAACAAAATTTTATTCTTGTTTGATTGCATCGGCCCTTTGTAGAGTAATGTGTATGCTATAATTACCTTAAACCCAGTTGCTTTTTTAACATGTGTAGATTTAGATCTTCGATGGGTGTAACTGCCAGCTTACTACAGCTTTTAAATACAAACAAACAAAGTCAGTAATTAAATTATGAAAAACGTTATTTTGCTTGCTGAATACTTAGACGCGGGCCGAACAGAGACTTCAAATTTGATGTACATTGTACATATTATAAATACCTATAAAATACTACGAAAGAAAATACCCCCAACATTTGTGACTATAACAACAAGAAAACAAAAACAATCAACACCCTTCCCCTGATAAGTGTAATCAACTCTGATTGCAGGATTGCTTATTAGGTCGCTACGTGGCGTAGCGGGTCTACGGCCGCTACGACGCTACGAATCCTCCTAATGACCGGTCCACCTGCAGCTGACGGCTACGAATCCGAAAGGGGAGTAAATAAAAGAAAATATGACTACCCTCTTTCTTTTTATTCAGTTCCTGTAGCTATTGAAGGGATGATTCTGGAATTGCTACAATAGGTATTTGAATGACATCATTCTCTAGTTATTTTAGGAGATTAACATTATTTACAAAAGGACTATGAAGATATTTTATTTTACTTACGACGTCAGTATTTTATGTAATTTGTTCCGGCTCGACTCACTTTCAGCTGTAATTGAATTGTTATAATTTGTGAATATTTTTTATCTAATAACAGTTTTAGTTAAAATGTACAGCATTTTTTGTGATAGTAATTTTATCGATATAACAACAAAGTCATTGTACAGTCAACCAATTTGATTCCTAGGCCACTGTGGAACCATGTTGTAATAAATTCATTTGTTTATCTTCTATGACATTGATTATTACATTAGGCATGTCGTGATGACATCTTAACTTTTTCGAATATGTTTCATCGATAATCAATAGAAAAGGAGTTTGTTTAGGTATCAATAACTTTCATGTCATAGATATCGGGATGAAAACTAAAAATACTTTTTTGACAAAACTTCACTGAAAGAGTGTCGTCTATTTGTTTCTCTGTCACACTAGCGTATAAAAGAAGGTTAACTGGAATTGTCACTGTCTGTCTGTCAAACTTTCTTTTTAATTTTATGTCATGGAGCTGAAACGTTTAAACTCTTTATGATTATTTCATATTGTGATTAGAGAGTTGATAATTGTTTGACCCGCACCGACGTTGTCATTATCTATAGTCAATGCGATAAAGTTCTATAGTGGCCTAGGAATCAAATTGGTTGACTGTACACATACTTCATGAATGTATTCCTAAATGCAGCAGGCAGAGCATACGAAACGTCACATAAACAAAATCGATACTATTTCTGGTAGTAATTTAATTATCATTTGATATTTCGATATTTTCTTATAGTGAAAGCAATTATTTTATTTTACTTAATCATTTCATTAATCTAGACACGCAATAGCGTCCCAATCCAAGTTCAAGTTAAGGAACTGAAGCGCAGCTCTGCTATTTCACCGAAATATTTTTTTTGTACTCAGTCTATTATTTCTTCTTAAATAAACAATCACTTAAATCTAACTCTGTACATAGATAGATTTCTATTTCAGTCTTAATTTGCTGTGCATACTCATAGATTATAAGCATTTATTAGTTTCCATTTCTATTTTGCTTTTATTTTCGCGTCTATTTAAAACGCATGAGCTTAATAAAGCGCAAACGCTTCAAACTGCCATGGACATTAAATTTAAACAACATTTCGAATCACGTTTTTATACCCCGATCAGGTTAAATGTCCAATTCGAGAAAATCAAATTTTATTCGCGTCAAATTAGAACTGATTTCAATGTGAAACAAAGATTGATGAGCCAGTGTGACTTGAGTGAAGGCTGAGCCTGGGTTCTTGAGTAATGGGGAAATGACAGACGTTATTAAGATTGGAAGGAAGTGAAGCCGGAAAACGATTTGGTACATTAAAATTGCAAGTGTCCGCGCCTCGTTCTGATTCAGGGAGACTGTAAGTGGCTCTCGGAAAAGTCGAATAACAAAAAACGAGATGGATCAATTAGTTGTCATTTGCGTTATCTTCTTTGCCATTTGAATTTTTACATTCAGGGGTGTTGTGTAAGGTTGTGTTTACAGTTGTTTTATCCCGCTCTTAATAATTTGAATGTAAAGTACCTAACTATTATTAGCACGAGATTTGGCATGGATAAATATAGCAATATAGTTTGAATTCGATAAAAGAAAAATAATAGGGGTAAGTAGACGTTCTGGCGAGTAACAGATGCATGACATAATAATCTATTAATTCCCTTTGTTTTGTTGCTAGAACAAAGTAAATTATGAATGTTTAGGAATGAAGGCAAAACATAAGCATAGGTTAAGATGCAGCTTGCGATTTTCGACACCATTGTTAGTTGAAAATAATGTTAAATGTAAATGGATCAGGTGATTATTGTTTAAAACGAACTTTAAAATTATCTTTACACGTGTATATGGTATGTTTATCCATAAAAATGTTTCTATACATACATATACATATTCTCACGCCTGTATTCCCAAGAGGGGTAGGCAGAGCACATGAATTCAAAAATCCAGTGCCACGTTTAGCATTTTCAGGGTAACCAGATGGTTACATGTGATATTGCAGTGACAGGTTGCTAGCTCATCGCCCACAATACATTAACCCTTTCCCAGAGTCGAGTCTTACGACACCCACGGGAAGAAAGGGGGAGGTACTATTCTAACCCGGCACCACACGGGGCAAAATGTTTCTATGTTTGTACAATATGGGGTAAGAAAGAGTTTTAAAGATCTAAGATGGTAGTGGCCGGAAAACTACATAGCGGAGCATCGCCTGCAGTGAGGCGAGGCCTAATAACCGTTATCCTCTATCCTATCTAGCATGGTTCGGTAAGCAAATGTGCAATTAGAAGTGATAGTTGTGTCTGCGCAAAAATTAGACACCATTCGTACTCGTAACAAAGTTTTACCCTACTCATTTGTTATAAAGATCATGTTACTAATCTTTTTGATACACATTAATTCTAAAATTAAAACAAAACTACTTACATCTAAAATTTGTGCTGAGGTTTAGGTATTTTCTGTATAACGTTTTGAGTACCTACCACAATCAGAAATAAAAGTGTGATGATATTGTTTAAAGTATTAAAATATGCATATGCAATGGCAGCTTGGGTAAGTATTCAGCCGAAGATAGAGTAAAACTAACTAGGCTCAAAGTAAACAATGAGATACAAGATTTAGTTCGAAAACATAATATTTTCAGTCAAGGATTTTTCTGCTTTACCAATACCAAGTTCAAAGATTTTAAAAGTCAGAACCATTTAAAAACCAGCGTAAGTCATCCTTCGATTTGTTCACTCTTTACTTCTTATTTGAAGTATTGCTAAAGCTTGTCTTTGTAACTTTTGAAATTAGACTGATATGCCAAGTCTGTAGAAAAACTTTTCCTGTATTGACTAGTTAAGTAAGTTGTAAATGTGATACAAAATGTTTGTAAATAAGCTCAATGTAAATAAATTAAAAATCGAAGCTCAATTAGGGCAAGAACCTAACATCGAAATACTACTCTTCTGTTACAAAATCACGCTTCAAGGTCATCAGGTCGCATTCACATAGCCCTTAATGAATTCCAACAGGGCTGATGAGCAATCACCGGCCCACCGTAACCTCTGCGAACTACAGCTCTAGACATCTTTGTAAATTCAAAGTTTGTAAGTTACCCGCCTCGCAAAATGCATAGTTTCTCACTTAAGCGGTTCGCGAAGAAGTCTAGTTAACAGTTTTTCCACTTAACTTTTGGACGGTTATGTCTTGCTTGTTTTTCACGCTATATTCTTCATTAAGATAGCTTATTTAACACTTTTAATGAGACCTTTTACGTTAACGTAATGCTGATAGCTGAAATGTGCGTGGAGCGAAATTAATTCACACTTTAATTAGACCACGATTAATAATGAAGTCGATGTCAAACAAGATGACAAGCTCAATACTGTACGAATGTAACATGAAGGTTATATTTGTATTCGGTCGTATCACGTTGAAATTACCAAAGTTCATGTTTATCGGTGTTCCACGGAAGTTTTTACTACTTATTGAGTAATCTCCAAGCGGTTTTAGGGGAAAAAACAATTTTTATTATGCTTTTCTACGACGTGACAAATGTTTGAAGTTTGATGTGTAGCTCGTTTCCGTGTGTATTGCCGGCAAGTGAAAAACCCTTATTAAATATTTAAGTTGATATTTAATTCAGTATGTCAACATGATAATTCTTACGAGGAGTTGAAGGAATGGGCTTTGCGGGTGTTCGTTTCATTATTAATGCTTGTATTTATTTGAAACCGATCGAAACTTATGAAATGGTGGAGACGTATACTTTAATAGTAAGACTAGGAATTGGACCTTTGACCAGCAGTGGAAAACTATACAGAATGTTTGGCTGACTTTTTACAACATTTCCGGTTTTTTTAGCTAAACATGATGTTCATGGGTTACTGCAAGACTTATAAGTAAGACGTATAGGTAAAAGCTGTAAAACACAATGAATGTCAACCTTATTCCTATGTTTTATGATTTAGAATATAGCCTCTAAGTATATAAGGAGCTTAGTTTATAGGACCTGTAAGTGTAAAAGTTATACCTACTAATAGATTCATAAGAGCTGACATGAGTGTATTAAAGAATGATCAGTTAATATGATAAGATATGTGTCTTTCTATTAGTCCAAAAATGTAATAAATATTTTCAATGATTGTTCATCATCAAAAAGAAGTTATAGGGCAGAAACCTATCTATTGCTAATACAATTAAGGACGGATTTTCTAACAGATATCGGTATTAAAGTGATGAGTGCCAGCGAGACGGTTAATGAAAGCCTGCGCCCGACAACCCCGACGGAATGACGGATCAATTAACTAGCAAAAAACCTATTTTGTTGAGCTCAATCGTTCGCAGTTTTGTTATTACGTTAACTTCGGATCCGTCCCACCGTTTACGTTAATTTATCTCTCGCACCTTCATCACCATGTCGGTTTTGTTTATACTGTATGTTATGTTGACTTTTTCACGTTTCGTAGCCCCTCGTAACATAATTTTAGGTTGTAAGTTAAGATTTATAATTGTAACAGAAGGTTGCTAGTCTGTTGTCAAAATATATTCCAGAAACCTATTGGTTTGTACACGGTGTTTGTTTTTCTTTAACCAACAAAATCACAAGCTGCGTTGATGAGATAATACTCAAATACAGATCGTTTTACTAAAAAAATATAAGGAATCAGACCCATTTTCACTGTGTATCAGTGTATGTCAGATACCCTACGTATGTACGACCTCCAAGTTCAGTTTTGAGATGTGCAACGAGTGTAAACGACACGTCTTTTCTTTTATTTAAGTGGACTGAGACATGATAATAAAAGCAGTATAGCCCGAGGACACGTATTTATTAAATATTCCAGTTTTTCCACCTGGTCTCATTGTTCATCTTCTGTTTCACTCCTCATCTTCCAGCTGACGTGTTCTCGTCACACAATCTTGAAAAAGCTAGCGCAAAGGTAGCCTGGCAATTCTTACTTCAAATAAGATGCCAAATGTCGAGGCAGGTGATAAGTTTCTTTGAAATGTGGAAATTATTCCGGTCGTCAACAAACGGTGCTTGTCATCCTACTTGATTATGGCTCTTATACATAACCGTTCCGAGAAAATTTGAGTTAATGAGATAAAAAGGAGTGTCTTTGAAATTAAATGTAAAATGTGTTCTAAGAAACGATACGCGCGTGCTTGATGCCGCGATCTAAGGCGCTTTTAAATTCCTAGAATGTTAATTCAGACGAATTATAGCTTCGCGTGTTATTTTAAAAGTTATTTAACGGTTTAGCTCTCACATTAATCACGGTATCTAAAATTATTCTAGTATGTTTAGTCGAGTTAATTTTAGTTACAGTAAATTTGCTTAACAAATGGGCATAACGTTTGGGTAGTACAATCAGCAACACATGTAACCAGAAATCGCATTTTTTTCCATGGAAATAGATGATCAATCAAGTATTACGTTTGTGACTTTTATTCGGTATTCTAACTAGATTAAAACATACAGATACTTTTAACGTAATAATGCTGCTTCATGCTGTGATTGTTTCTTCATATTAGCGATTCTGCACAACATTCTCCGCAGATCTCTTTGAAAATTGTGCAGTACCGTGAATAATCCACAAAAATCCAGTGAAATAGCCATAAAATTCACGATCACTTCATATCCAAAATCCACCAATTTTCTTTACTTTCTAGTATAATGCCTTGTTGAAAACTGATTGTAAGACCATCACGATATCCAATGGAAATAGTCTGAGTGTCAGGATTAAGGAAAAATTCATATATTTACACCTTCAGTGTACAAATTTGTGTCACTCAGATGTTTTTAACAATACCAATTCCTGTTCTTTTTCGAAAGTATAGTTTAGATTTAGAAAATTCATAACTGTTCATTTAATTGTGTCGCTGTTTGTACTCTAAACTGCAAATTGGATTGTTCATCAGACTGTCATCAGTAATTAACAGTTATTGCATCATTTCTTCAAAATTATATGACCACAATACTGCATATTGATCAAATCAAATTTCCAAATACTAATAGCAATTTTATACCAGTAATTTAAAATTACTGCTTTTGTTATTTCTAGTCTGTTTACTATTTTATTTTTATTGTTTGTAATTTTATCCAACCTAATATTATCCGATTTCACGTTTAGTAGCCACTTCTAGCTTATTTTTAGGTTATAATTATAAAGTTAAATGGTACAATAGTGACAGGTTGCATACTTTAACACATTTCCTTACGACTTTTCCATGGGGAAGAAATAGGTGTTATTCGAAACCCGACACCACACGGGTCATTTTCATACGTCATTGTTCATTAAGTTTAACCTGTAACTGAATGCTTAAATGTCAAGACTAAATGCTGTTTGCTTGGAAACGCACGTAAGCCCGCGACTTCTAACAAGTTCACAAGCGGTCTGAGAATACAGGAAGAGTTTATACTCCTTCAACTGCCGAGACCGGTAGGTACCTTCAAAAGAGGAAAGCTTAAGTAAGCATAAAGGTGTGATATAGCAGTATTTTACATTTTTTTTCCGTTTTGAACTATATGGATCTACTCACATTACGAGATTAGCTTGACATGTTTCGGGACAATTCGTGATCCATCTGGAGCACCGCGCCAAGGCAGCGGATAGACGCGCACTGTGCGCTGACGCTCTTTCAGTTTGACTGCTTGATTTGTTTCCTAGCAATATTTTTTAATTATGAATTGTAACATCATTAATTCATTATTATCTCTAGGTAGGTTAACCGGAACGTTATTAAATGTGCATTCAACAAAAGGAGAACACAATTTTGTTTTGGGATGTCCTGAAAAGACCTGACCTGAAAAGCGATGTAGCATTTCTTTCCCACAAGGTAAATAATGAAAAATTTCTGGAAATATTTTAGAGGGATTTTCAGACGCGTAAACCCAACCACCGATTAAAAATTTGTACTCTGTGTACAGTTTGGTGAATAAGTTTACTTTTTTGCTCAAGATGTCTCCAGATTACTTGATAAATGTACGTATTCACAATGTCTTAAGTCGGTTCCATCGAAGATATAAATAATTATATTTCACACCCTTGTGACAAAATGGTAAAAAATAAATGTACTTACTTTACATATCCTAAAGTTCTGAGCAATATCCTACTTTGTTTGTCAGGCAAAAGAAAAACACGTAGGTATACAATTTTTTAACTAGTCTAACTAACCGCTGTTTACTCGCCACTTTATTGTTTCAATTTAAATCACAACTGTAGACTAACAATTAAATACATAATTATTATAATCAAAACCTGACCGTGTGTTTGCACCCTTAGGCTATGCAAATGCAATGTGCGGGCAACTTAAGCGAAATTTAGCCAACGACCGTTTTCGGCTATTACGTTATTAGAATTAGCCATAAAACGGAAAAATATCCACATTCGCTTACTTTTGTACCAAAAAGCCACCAGGACCCTGCTGCGAAATTAATTGTTCCATCTGTACATTCTGTCCGCCCATCGGTCTTAAGAATCGATCTTTTCAACTTTGTTCGAAATTTTCACAAGAAAGTATCTTGGGCGAAAAAATTATACAAAAAATGTACTTATGCCCGATTTTTTTCGGCGTCACCAACAAAGTAGGCGCATGAAAATCACACCTGCTTTCTCAAATAAAGTAGGTCATCAATGGCCTTTTCCGTCTATAGCAGACGCTTTAAGTAGTGTCTTGAAAGCACTTTCGCTCATGGCTGTATAAGCCGATGCGGGAGCGGCAAGGTCTTCGGCACACTCGGCAGCAGAAAGCAGCAGTAGGTGGTAAACTGCTGTTCTGATGTCTCCTCGCCCTCCTCTCTTCCAAAACCCGGAACCATGATTCATCATGGGTTTTACGTCCCTCCACAACCGTTTTCCGCCATTTGCTTCTGTCCGTTGCGAGCAACTCCCAATCACGATAGTCAATATTGAACGACTTCATGTCACGTTTGGCGCAATCCTTGAAGCGGAGCAATGGCCTGCCTACTCGTCTTTTTGCTTCCGCGACAGCACCCAACATGACACGACGTGGTAAACGAGTCGAATCCATTCGGTGCACGTGCCCCAACCAACGTAAACGTCTTTGCTTGAGCAAAGCATAAACGCTAGGCAGCTGTGCAGTTTCCAGGATCTTCTCATTAGTGACTCTATCTTCCCATGTCACGCCTAGGATGGTACGAAGACAACGCATATGGAAAGCATTAAGTCTACGTTCTTGCTTGGCATATGATGTCCAGGTTTCAGCTCCATACAGAAGTATGCTCAAGATGCATGCCTGATACACGATCATCTTGGTTTTAGTAGTAAGATGTTTGTTACTCCATACTCTAGTACTCAGCTTCCCGAACATGGTAGACGCTTTGCCAATACGAATATCGATCTCCGCATCAAGCGAGAGATTGTTTGACATGGTCGAACCAAGGTAACAGAACTTATCGACAACCTCTAGGGGAGTACTATCCAACAGTATGGTTGGGTATTCTGTACAACCCTGCGTCATGATAACGGTCTTTTTGGCGTTTATGGACATTGAGAAGAGAGAACACGCGTGCGAAAATTTGTCCATCATTGATTGAAGCTCGGCGGGAGAATTGGCGACAAAGGCCGCGTCGTCGGCGAAAAGAAGGCTATCAACGTGTAAATCTTCGCGGTACCGCTTAGATTTCAAAAGCGAACTGCTATAAAGCTTCCCGTTAGCCCTCGTATATAGATGGATACCCTGTTGGTCATTGCCAAAAGCTGCTCCAAGAAGCAATGAAAAGAAAATACCAAACAGAGTAGGAGCCAAGACGCAGCCCTGTCGGACACCTCTGCGCATCTCAAACGGCTCAGATGTCTCGCCGTCAAAAACAACAGTCCCGGTCATTCCATCATGGAACGACTTAATAATACTCAGGAGTTTAGGAGGACACCCAATGCTGACGAGTGCAGTGTAAAGTCCTTCCCTGCTAACCGTGTCGAAGGCCTTATTAAGGTCAACAAACGCCATGAACAGGGGTGTGTTCTGTTCTCGACACTTTTCTTGTAGTTGGCGAAGTGTAAAAATCATGTTAACTGTGGAGCGCTGGGCACGGAAGCCACACTGAGATTCAGGATATACGCGGTCGGCAAGCAACTGGAGTTTCTTTAAAGCTACTCTAGCATACAACTTACCGACGATGCTCAACAGGGATATTCCGCGGTAGCAGTTGCAATCACCGCGGTCGCCTTTTCCCTTATATAAGGTGATAACGTTGGCATCGCGCATATCCTGTGGCATAGAACCCGCTTCCCAGCACTTGCCCAACAGATTGTACAGAACTGGTAACACACACTCAAGTTTGATGATTTCAGCATGGGTGCCGTCGCTGCCAGGACTCTTTCCGCACTTAAGCTGTTTGACAGCCTGATGAAAATCCGCTACGGTAGGCAGCTCATCCAACTCGTTCCACGTTTCCAGGCTCGGCAATGAATGCACAGCTCCTGGTTTAATGTCGACTGGCTCCGAGTACAGACTAGAGTAGTGTTCGGCCCACCTTTGAAGCTGTCTCTGACTATCAGTAATAACAGATCCATCAGCTTCTTTTAACGGGGCTGTCTTTTTAGATAAAGGACCAATAGCAGTCTTAATCCCTGAATAGAGTCCGCTTAGATTTCCCGTGTCGGCGCATGCTTGGATGCTAGAGCAAAGCTCTGTCCAATAGGCATTCGCATAGTGACGAGTGCACCGCTGCAAAGCTGCTTTCACTTCTTGCAGCTCAGCACGCGTCTCTGGACGGGGGTTTAGGCGGTACTTCAGGGCAGCTTGGCGTTTAGAGTTGAGCAAAGGTTGAAAAAGCTCTATATTGTCAGCGAACCAGTCCTGAGATTTTGCTTTCTGATGACCAAAAGCGTTAACTGCTGTTTTTGTGAGAAGTTTCCGAACCGATTCCCACTAGAACTGTGTTTTGGCTTCGTCAGATGAATTCAGTGTTGGGGCATACGCAGAAATCATAGTAACATAACCGTTACTACTACGCAAGCGCAACACCATCAATCGCTCCGAAATTCCTCTTGGCTTCTCGATGGACGGAAGCAAGTCGTTCCGGACCGCGAAGCCTACGCCATACTCACGAGTGGCGTCGATGTCTTTGCCTTTCCAGAAAAAGGTATAATGAGTTTCGCGTAAGGATCCTTCTCCGGGTAGTCTGGTTTCTTGAAGGGCAGAAACTGCGATATTCAGCCTACTTAATTCCGCATCAATCACGGCAGTCTTGCGCAAGTCTTGTGCGCAATTAGAGCCTCCACAGGTGTCCGGCAGGCCTGTCCTCATAGTACGGACATTCCATGTCGCAATGCGCATGGATGAGTGATTGGGATTAGAATGTGATTTTTTTGTAAACTGAGGTGTGCCATTTAACGACGAGACAACCTGGTGACAGCCAGGCAGTTCCTATACACCTAATAAGAACAAGCCACGTCGAGGCGGACCAGTACCTAATTGTCTGGGGGCTGCCCAGATTAAAGCGGGCGGTAACTGGACATGGATCTACGATGGACCCTCCCACTGTCGAAAGTGACCCCTGGCGCGTCTCACTTACGCCTATTCGTGTAACGCTTATAACCGGTAACTGTCACTCCCCGTGTTGTTTTACACGTAGCATGGCTATCGTGAGTGAAGTTGCCTCTCCACAGACACTACGTCGCCCGGGACGTAACTTAAGGAAATGCAGGGTTGCCCAAGACCTGCACCACCCTCTCGGCCTCGCCGGCTGGACCCGCAGGAACGACAAGTCGATACGTGCGGAGCCGGTTTGGCTGCAGGAGTCTGCGGGATCGTACTCCACCCTGACGGAGACTCCACCCCGGGTTTTCATTTCAGAGTTTGCCTTCTCCTGGACGAGTACAGGGACAACTCTAACGGAGCTCGTCTCTCCGTGTCATTGTATGGGGAGGACAGGCATTAGGATTAGCCTAAAGAATTTGGCAAGGAAAAGGGAAGGGATAGCGTTGTTATGGAAGGTAAATGTGACTATAACAGCGCTAGCTCGTGAGGCCGGGTGCGCGTTCCCGTAGCTTTTTTGAGTAGTACCGGACAGGTAGTTACTCAATCAAGCCCACTGACCTAAAGTAGGTAGAGAGCACGAAACACAAAATAGTCAAAACCATAAGTACCTGAAGCTTAGCAACCACATTAAGCATAATGTTAGATTTAAACACATAAGAAAGAAGTACAATAGTGACAGCTTGCTAGCCTACCTAAGCTACACCTACGTAATAAGTCTAGAAGAACAGACCATTCATTTATACCATTACGCTCATACATCAATTTAAAAGGCGGAGAGAAAACTGCGGACGCTGAAGTTGGCTTATTTGACCCACTGGCATATTCCAATTTGAAGTTGGAGCTAGTTGAAGCCACATAATGGCGCGCTCGGCTGGAACATGCCCCTAGCGGCTAGCGGCGATGTCAGAGCTGTCACACGAGCACTTGTGTCGTTGCGATGTTTCTGATAACAGCTGATAAGCTTGCTTTTGGAGATGTCATTTTGCAGCTCCGATACTGTTTTACTGACCTGCGGGTGGATCAAAAGGTTCAACAAATCAAAGGTTTTACGGGGAAAACTCTTAGGTACACGCGTGGTGTCGGGTTTAGAATAACACCTCTCCTTTTCTACCGTGGATGTCGTATGAGGCGACTAAGGAAATAGGTTTTTGTATGCTATAAGCGACAGACTAGCAACCTGTCACTATTATACTACATCACCCATCCGTTTTCCAACCTAAAATTAAGTGTGCTTTTGCTTATGCTTTTATGGTTTTGTTTACGTTATATTTCGTGTGCTTTTCCTACCCCATTTGGAAAAATAGACGTGATTTTATGTACGTATGTATGTAAGCCCTAGATTTTTAATTGATGTCTATGGTTGAAACTTTTAGGTACTTAAAAAAGGTAACCAAACAAAGCCAACCCGACAAAGTCAAAAATCACGTAAGGTATGTGTTGCTTCTTTAAATACGACACTGTCTATTTCAGCCGCATTACAAGGTGAGTGTAATGCGACTAAAATAGAAAGTGTCGTATTTAATGTAGCAACACATACTTTTACGTGATTTTTGACTATGTCGGGTTTGTTTATCTTTTTTTAAGTACCTACCTAAAAGAATAGACCATAGCGATAAGTATAAAACTGTCTGTCAAGGAAGACTATTTGTGTAAGTTCTCTCCGAGAAGGGGCTATAAGTTTGTAGACGGATGATAAACTAACATGAATAGGTAAGATTTTGATAAAGTTTTGAAACATTTTGAAAGGCGGGCTCGGAGAAATTAACACAGTAAAAAATCTTCACCTCAAAAAATGTCATTAAGAGAATATCTTCCACCAAGTGATATAGCGCAAACCTAAGCTTAGTTCATTACGTCTCATTTAAATGGCGTCTGAGTACATTTCTATTCAGATGAGGCACGACGAACCGTAAGACGTTAGTAGGCCAAATGGTGAAAATCAGCATCAATCTTTCGAACAATTCGCATAAGTCGACGCTTTGTAACGCGCCCTTGATTTTACTGAACGTTTCGTCGTAGTAACTGGGGTGTGGTTCTGACTACGTAGAATACGTAAGTAAACGGTTCCATTTCATTTCTTCCGTGGATATTGTAAAAAGCGATTAAGGAAATAGGCCTAGGTATGCATTAAGCCACGAGCTAGCAACCTGTCACTATTTATACTTCTTATATCTTGTATATTGAAACCTAAAATTATGCGAAGCGTTAAATGTTACGATTTTGGCTTTGAACCATTTCGTGTGCTCTGCCTGCACTGTATGCTAATGTATAAATATCACTGGACACTGGACAATTCTTACACCAATCATCTAGTCCCAAAGTAGGCAATTTAATGCCTGTGTTATGGGTACTAGACAACGGATAAACTTACTTATATATAGATAAACATCCAAGACACGAAAGCAAACATTCATATTTATCATACAAACATCTGCCCCGACCGGGGATCGAACCTTAAGCTTCACAGTCAGGTTCTCTAACCGCTGGGCTATCTGGCCGTCAATAATATCGTTTTTCCGAGTAATATCTTATTTTTCTTATTTTATGCCCCGTGTGGTGCCGGGTTAGAATAGCACCTCCCCCTTTTTTCCTGTGGGTGTCGTAGGAGTCGACTCTGGGAGAGGGTTAGTGTATCGTGAGCTTGCAACCTATCACTGCAATATCACGTTTAACCATCTGGTTACCCTGAAATTGCTAAACGTGGCACTGGATTTTTGAATTCATGTGCTCTGCCTACCCCTCTTGGGAATATGAATGTATGTGTGTTACTTTTCGAATCGTAGCCTCCAGGACTCTGTCACACTGAAGGTAAAAGAGGTCCAAGTTTTTTTAATATTTATTGATAAATTATTATTAATAATTTATAGCATAACTGATTTACTTATTTCAATATTCAAAAATTTTGAGATAATTTTTGTAAATGCATATTAAGTAAGTAAATAATTGAGCGAAGCCGGGGCGGGTTTCTAGTATCAAACAAGTTGATAATGTTACTCGACGTTCAGTTTACTTTGAGCGACGAGCTCTTCGCAGTGAAATGATCAAACAGTTAGTGACAATACGGAAACCGCAGAGAAAAGGGTAATCAAACAGACAATGTGATAAATTTTAAATTTGTCAATGCATGAGTAACGCTCTGCGGAGCCGAGAGCTTTATGTTTTATTTATTTTGATCTGGTTATTCTCAAATTTTCTGTAGAATAGTGAATAAAACCAAATGAGATATGGTCGGACATGGAACATGGAAAAAACATCAGTAAGAAACAATAGCCGATGAGAGCGCGCGTTGAAAGCCCATGAGCGGCGATTCGTTAGCAAAGCGAAAAAAACTGGATCGAAACATTCACGAACCCGCGGGACTGCACTGGCGGACAATCGAAATAAACTCGAAGGTGACTTTTTATCCAAATTAAAAAAGGAGGGTTTCGATTCGACCGTTTCTTAGTTGCAAGTTTTGGCAGTCCATTTTGTGATAAAAGTAGTGAATGGTCTGTTTAGATTAAGAATACAAAAGTTAGGGTTAGATTTACATATTTTATGAACTAATTATTTTTTAAATGATTGCTTTTGAGTCTGAGCATCATTCGAACAAACAAACAAACAAACATTATTAGTATAATAATTTGTAATGTATCTTTTCAAAAGTTTCTTGTATTTGACGAATTAATTGTAATAATTCTACTAATAACAATCAACTTAAATATAGTCCTAAGGTTTTAGTCACTTTAAGTAAGTTAGTAAAAGTACTAACACCTTTTAAAATCATTCTACAGTCCAATAAAACAGAAACTTCTTTAGCCACGTACATAGCTTTTTGGTTGATCAAATAGCACTCGCAGTTGGTGCAGTTAATTGAAATGGATTATTGATCAAATTACACGAATCAGCGACAGCATGTGTTCAGTGGAATTAGTTGATATTTTTCCGCGTCCCCATGTTGATTTGTGCCACGAATTCGATGCTGTTTCACAGCTTAACCGCGCACTCCTTGTCGGTGGGTATTTAGGAGTTTAAGGTACGATATATTGCGGAAAACGACTTTTGTGAATGCCAACTTTACTGCTTTTTCCTGGTTTTTGTACAGTTCGACAGATGCTTGGATGGAGCCAAAACTTCGTTATCTATTGAGGTGCTCTGTTACAGGGAAAAGCAACGTTTTTATAAATATGTTCGGAGTTACCGGCAAGATTATATTGATTCTCACACTATTGAAAATATTCCGATCGTTTCATGATTTGTAATTTCCTGAATAGTCTCATTATTGCGCTTCTAAATAATAAACTTTTTTTACCTCTTATGAATGTAGTCGTACAGCAAATGTTGACTGTACCAGAAGTCAAATCATTGTCATGTGCGTATTTGTGTAATTTAATTTAGTAATTAACTATAACAACAACTTTGCTCAACTGCGACCTTCAAAATAAAGTTGTTACATAATTATCTTTAACATGGACTTCTGAACAGTAAATCCTGTTTCAATGAAATATTGTATTTAGTAGTCATAGACATTACAATGTTTGATTCCTAAAAAATAAGTTAAAAAGAAGCAGGTAATGTTTGCCTGGCCATTGAAAAAGTTTGAATAAATTAGGTTTTAATTTATAACAAAACCCAGCAAAAACCTAAAAACTTTAATATAAGACCTTTATTTATCTGAAACGCAATAACTTCAGATTACTTGCGAAAAAAACATGTTAGAACGTGGTTTGGGAGTTCAGTCCTTTCGTTATCTCGGCAATGCATGCAAAGTCTACTGGTCTATTATTCATGAGACATGGGAAAGAGGCTGGCAACCCTATGTAAGGTGACGTTTTCAGAAAATAGTGAGCACTTGGTAGGTACCTACAGAATTTTGGAGGACGAAGGGTAAGCTTCTGTGTGCCCACGTTTGATAAGAATATTCGAGTCACAACATTTTGATGAAGTTGTACAGGTAGCTAAGAGATAATACAATCTATATTACTCACGAATGAAACAGTTCCGATTTTTTTTATCTTTAGTGCTTACACCGTCGTTGAACTTTTTTTAGAAGTACGTACATAAACACTTATTACTTTTTTTACTTCTTGGGGTATTCTGTTCGGGTGTTTATGATACATTCGTACAATGGTATTAGATTCCGCAATTATGTAGTGCTTTCAATACCTACATTATGGAGGCAGTTTGAGTGTTAAAATATAGAGCCACTTACGTGGTTTTTCCAACCAATGTGATAGCGGGCTTAGTCAAAGACCAGATAGTTTTTAATCTAAGTATGAGCCAATGAACAGCGCGGCAATAAAACCCTGGTGGTTGAACACACTTTAACAAAGCGCCGTCGAGTCGCGGTATATTTTTTGGCACGTTTCAACATAATCCTTAACGCTCTAAGTCGGTAAAACTTTCCGAGTTTTTTCCCTATCCGTTTCTCAGGCAAACAAACAACCAACAATGTTGCCATTGTGCTTGTATTTATCGCCACCAATAAAAACGTAAAAATACGAATAATTTTCGGCCGCGTTCCAAACTTTTATTTGGTAATACCCTAGAGCAATTGCTACTTTGTTTACAAATAAACTTGGCGTTGAAATTGGGAAGGAAAAAAGCCAGCTTTTGAAAGAGGATAGGTAAATCGATTTATGCAAAACAGATAGCGCTTTTTGTATGCAAATTTCTGTTGATTTCACAAAGATTGAAATCGCGGTATTGTGGAATGAGAAATATTGATTCCAATGGATAAATGTCACTATTTATTTACTATGTATTTTATAGAATCGACAATGAACAACATCTTCTGTATAAAATTAAGTAGGTATTATTTAAACTAGCTAAATGTCCGTGGCGTCGTCCCGTTTCATCTTATTTTTTTTCTTTCTAAATTCTCCTGGTAATAAAATACACGCACTAATAAGCAAAAATGGTTTATCTGTTAACAAGTGAAGTGTGACACGCAGCTCAATAGTGGCGTTCGCCTCATCTGTTTCAGTACTATTGAACCAATAGACTGCTGATCCACCATCGAACATATTTACCTACAGTAAACGTCATATTGACATAGCATTGATCGACAAATGAGATCTTTACAAAATTTATTGCGACTGGACCAGAAATCAACTGGTTACTGTACCTCCACCAATATCTTTAATTCTTCAAAGATGTTTCTCGTTACAAAGTGTCTTGCTGAATGACAAATTCATCAGTACGGTTTACAAAAGCTCAATTCCAAGGAAAAAATCCCCGTCCGGATCTCTTTGCACTCCTGGAATGCAAATATTGAAGATAAATTTTCAAATTTCAGCCTTGTACCAAATTAGGATCGGTCAAAATCTGCCGAAGACGATAAATCTTTGTCGAATTCGTCAGCCAACAGTTTTATTCGTTTTTCCTTTTACACGGAATTCTTTTGAACAAAGTTACACATTTCACTATTGACTTGTGAGTATTTTACTTTTTTGCGAGGATATCTTCACAGTTACGTTAAGAAATGAATTTTAAAGGAAATTATTTAATAAATCTCGCGACAACGGCGTCATTATTCTTTTGCCTTTTGCTTCAAATGTATCAAACCGTACGGTCACCGAGTATGTTACATAACCGAATATATTTTCAAATAGTTTTAGATCAAGCATAAGAATTAAAGTTAGAATCGAGGTGCTTTACCAAGCCCTCGTAACGATTAGGAAATTTATACTGAATCGTTAATTATTTTAGTTATTGTTAGAAGGCATTTGGAACACCTGCGGCCCGATATAATTACGTAAGTTCAAACAGTTCTGCTAATGGACCTAGTATGTTCCCTTTCCTGACGTATGGTGGGGCCGCCTGTTCAACTTGATAAATTCATCGGAGTTATATAAAACCTGTAACAGTATCATAGCGCCATTAGCGTGGGCGTGGGAAGTGTTAATTAATGAAAACTTCTAGAAACCCACGCAACATATCGTAGTTTCTTTATCCCTAAGTTATTTCTGGCCACTTACGCATGTCGTCTTTACAAACGATTTGTTATAGACACGTGTATGTCCCGACAGCTCGTCAAACTATTTTGTATTATTGTATCTTTGATGTCCTTTTGTATGTTTTGTTGTCGTTTTTTCGGTTGGTTTTGTGATATTGTTTTATCCTATATTTCTGGGTAAGGACTAAAAGTTAAAACCGTAAAAGTAAAATACAAATTTATGGTTAATTTTAATCTCAAAATTGGAAAAGTTAGTGGAAATTTTAACTGCGACTTAACGCACCTTAACGCTGGTGCAATATCCAGTTTAGTATAGTGTCGTGTATTAATTAAATATAGTAAAAAACGTATACAACTTTACCTTACTCGACTGAATGCATCCTGGAAAAGGGATTAGTTTCCTGTCGATTTCGGAAGAGCGATTGAGTCCCGAGCCGCCTTATCGCGATCCACGATTTTAATACCAAAGTAAGATGTCCCCTTTACTACCAGTGGGAGCGAAAGAGAGGTTTATTTCATTGCGATCCAGATACTAGTAGACTGTGAATCGCATAGAGAAATACTGCAGGCAGCATCCTGGCGGCGACGACATGATTTGTTCGTAGAATTGCATTGTTCCGTCGACACCTGGAATCTGGATTTGGTTAGCACTACCTAACTTTGCAGATTTTATTTTCGCCTCCCTCGCTAGAACATTTCTTAGCTAACTCTAGCTTAGACGGCGGGCGGGATCTGTTGTTTATTATACGCAAAAAATACTAGCATTGGAAATTTATTTCCGCGATTGGCCTCGCCTGGAGCGACATCAAGCCAGGATTAGGGCAAAGGGATCAAAACTTTGTCGATGTTATTAACTTTCTATGGCGGACGTACCGGCTGTCAAATTCAGATAAAGTCGTATCTACTTTCGATTTACTTCTCAATTATCTGGATTAGAAGGGCAATTTGGACGGCTGTAACCATTTTGTTTAACCGAATCCGGAGACTGGGTAATTGTTCTGATGAATTAACCACAAGTTAAGAGATTACACAGGTACGTTTCGAAATTTTGCGAAGTTTTGACGAGCCGAGTTGTAATATAAGTTAGTTTTAATGAAGGATGTAAATGGATCGCGGCCTCTATTTATCATTCAACCTTTGGGGTAGTTAAAATTGATCCAGGTAATAAATAAATTAGTACATGTACCTATTTATGGTGGAAGCAATGACGAATAACGGATTATTTAATGTAAAAAGCGTTGCGCAAACATACCTCCACTACTTAAAACCTTGCCAACTTAGATTCCAGGGACTGTATTTCCTTTTTTAACATAGAAGCGGAGGAAACTGTATAATTCACGTTATCCATTACAGTATGAACACAGGTACAGCAAATTTTGTAAACTAACGGATCCCCTTTCTCTAGTCTCCCTGTCATTAGTATGTAGGCCACGGAAATGTCACGAAACAAGGTTGTAGGAGAAACATGAACATGTTTCCCATAGACTTACAAAGTAGGTATAGGTAGCACATAACAATATTTCACTCTCGTGTGCCAGCGTTAGACCGGAACATGAATAATTGTTATTACATGAGACCCGTTTTATGTAATAACAATTTCAGAGAGAAGGTCTATCCAACCGTAAGAGAAAGACGATGAAATAATACGATAGTTTAGGCTATGAAAAGTAATTTCAATGAATAAAATCCGGACAGTATTTTGTAGAGATTTGCTCAAGTTATTATAATTACCATTATAAGAACAGACCTCTGTCCGTCCGTCGTTGTTGAAATAGTACAGGTCAAAATAAAACAATACATCAACAGAAAAAAGAATTCCATAGTTTTAACGTGGATATTAGAAACTTTATCTTACCTATAATCTTAATAGTTTCCATTAATTGGAAACTTTAAACTAATTAGAAATAATTAGATTCAGAAAGACAGTCTTCTATACATGTTTAAATCACTGACTTAGCACCTGCCTGGTACATGCGTCACCGCCATTGATGTTACCACTTTAAAAATAGTTGCGTACGCTACTGTACGAAAAGTTTCATAACGTTGGTACCGTACGCCTGTGTTGCCACATTAATATTTTCTGTCGTTTCCGTGTAACATCAATCGAAGAGAGACATTTATTTAGTAAAGGGCGAGAGGGCGGGAGCTAACGAGTTTCTGTCTGATGTTTGGAAGTTACAGGCCACGGTGTGAGTGAATCGGTGCCCGCGCCTAGCCAATTTGCGTGCCATTGGTTTTAATATAAGGAAGTGTTTTTCCGTACATTTTAAAGGGATCTCAGATCAAGTGTTCCGACGTCAGCTCCTGTAGCGCCATTAGATTTAGCACCATACAACAACATACATACAAAACATACAAACATATATCACGTCTGTATTTCCAAAGGTGGTAAGCAGAGCACATGAAACGCTACATAGACAAAACCATGACTTATTCAGGTTTCGTAACCACTTTTAGCATGTCTTTAGGTTTTAAGTGAAGAGGTACCTACTGTAGTGACAGGTTGCTAGCCTGTCGCTTAAAATATACCTTAACCTATTTTCTTGCTAAATGTGGCTTCGAAACCAGAACAGAATATAGGCTTGATGTAAGTAAACATTACACGATTTTTCAAATATGTCTTGGAGTAGTTTGTTGAAAAATAGCGTACATTATTACTCACAAGGCTGCGGTTAGTACGAACGAAGATGTGTATAATACGTCGTGCTGGCAGCTAGATGATTAATTATGTCATAATATACAGTCATTGCTGACAGGCCGCATACCTAACCTCTTACGATAGCGTCGTGCCCTATAATTATCACCTTCTAAATCATAAACCACACGTCAAATGTTAATTACAAGTAGGTAGTCATTAATTTCTTCAACAAACAAAACATCAGTGTGACAGTAATTAAAACAATCAATAAAAAAAATGGCGCTAATAGTGACAGGATGGTCACCTATCGTCTGCATGCTACCCTTAATGTCGCACTTTACGACATCCACCGAAGAAATGGAGAAGTGTAATAATCGGGATTTTTTGTTTCCTAATCCTCATTTAGAGCTTTTGTTGATACTTTGCCTTGTATAATGCCTCTCCATCTCCTCTGTGGCTCTCGCAAGAGAAAACTAAGGGTAAAAGTTTAGGTTTTATTTTAGGCGACAGGCTAGCAACCTGTCGCTATTGGACCTCTTAACTTAACTTAAAAAATATGCAGGAAGTTGCTACGAAACGTGAAATAGTTATGGTTTTGATTATGTAGCGTTTTGTGTGCTCTGACTACCCCATTTTGGAGTACCGGCGTGAAATATATGACAAGTATGATCAACAAGAAAAATATGTACTGAAGTTGAAAGCACATTGAACAAAGGCAAACAAGTGGGAAATAAATAAGTATTTTCAAAGTTTTAAAAGATAGAATGATAATTTTGTAGCGTCCGTAGTAATCGATGTAACGATATTATTAGCTGTTTTCAGATAGATTATCACATAGAATGTTAATTAATATTTATACGGGCTCGAAGGGGTACCGCCTGTAGCGACAGAGACTGTGCTCGTTAATGCCTGTAAATATTCATGTCCAATCGTCAAAATGCACAACACGTGTGAGGCTGGCATCGATTCTCACGGACCTCATAATTCTTATGAAATATCGATGATTCGCGAGTCAATAACCCGGAGAGCCTCCGCTGCTTTGACATTCCAATATTTCCACCTTGGGAACATGCTGTTTCGGAGAACGAAAAAGGAATTTCCGCGCTAAGTTGCTCTAGAACTGAAATTAAAATAGTTGTGTTGTCGAGAGCTGTTTCAAGAGGACAAGCTAAATATTAATTCTGCAACGCTCGAGACGCAATTTGTGGAAAAAGTTGGAATTCATCTCGTTTCCAATATTGTGCAGTTCACTATGTTTATGTTATTATTTGTTCATTCACTTACACTTCGGAATTAATAACGTTTTTACAGTAGTTCTGTTTCGATCAACGATCAAACTTGTGATTCAGAAGGAAGACGAAAATTTTCACAAATCGCTTTTAAAACCTTGTTCTAGTCGTAGAAAGTATTGAGGAAATTCGTTTTCGTTTTATTTTATTTCGACTAAGGATTTTCCGCTAGAGAGGTCCCAGCTTCGTCGGTCAGATAAAGTGCGCTCAAATATAAAGTTTCAATTTCCCGCCGTCCGAGAGACGTGCGGTGCCTTCTGAAATGAATGCCCCTTAATCTGTCCCTCTCTAGTACAATTCCACATGTGGTACTCGTTTAATATTCAATGTTACTGTGTTTTACGGCGTCTAGATAACATGATTCAGGGGCAGCGTGGAACTGCGGCGAATTTTTTGTTAAAGCACGTATTTGTTCCTTCCAAGTTTAAGTATTGTTTTCCGCAGTCACATAATACAGTTCTTTAATGTTTTTGTAGTTTATCAAGCTTCGTTTTATATCGGTATCATTTTCTTTAGTAAAATTATTTGAAGTATTTATATCGCGTTACTTGGTCAGTGTTTAGGGGATCGTGAATCAACTCGGTGAAAATTCGGATCTTGACTTCTGTTACGGTTAAAAAGTGGAATCATAACAATCGTTGCGTATCTGTCATGAATAATTCTTAAGCATGATAACCCAAAATTCAATCTCCGACCAATGGGATCGTATTAGCATACAAAAGGGTTCACATATTTTACGCAAATCCGTTATATTTTGAGTTATCTTCTCACAAAAAGGCTCGCTCCACTCTCCGACCTGCGAAATAAATTTTACCCGTGGCACAGGTTGTGAACACGCGGCTTCGACTGATTAACCTGTTAATTTTTATTGATGACTTTTTCACAAAGAATTCCAATTACCGACTGTTAATGAACGGGCCGCCAGTATTTCATGTAATTGACATCCAAGTTCAATTCCATACAAGTACTTAATTCGACAAAAAATTGGTGAGGTGTACCTAATTTAAAAATAACCCACTGGAAACCTAACGATGAAAGATGCATGATTTTTGTGCGACTGACGATGTATTCTGTTTTTTGAATTTAGTTGCTGGAACATAAGAATGCAAGTGTTTTGTTCACATTCAATTCATCTTTTGAAATAAACCGGTTGTCCCGCCTCGAGACAATATTTTCCTGGTACATTCTGTATTACTCACATGCGTGCAGCTGCGCTGCATCTCATTTCGAGCTTTTCATTCTGTTATGTTGAGCTACATGTAAAAATCATACGATCATACAGTCCTAGCTATAAACCAGATTGGAATGAATTGAGAACTTTTTTCAGGGGTTCCGTACCTATAAGGGTAAAAAGAACCCTTATGAGATCACTTCGTTGTCTGATTGGCTGTCAAGATCCTTTTTCTTAGGAACGCGTGGACGATATAACATTGAAATTGAAAGTATAAATTTAAAATATTAAGATTTGCGGTCCTTTGAAGTTGAGAAAATAAAACTTCTAGTCTTTAAAAGATATAAATAGGTATACATATTTGCATTTGAACCCCAAAAAAATCTCTTGCGAAAACGTTGCCATTGAAGGATAATAATACATCCTACGTCAATGCGTGGGACCATGGCAAAGTCAAGTTTGTCATTTTTACCCTTGATAGTGTGTTTTTACTTGATAATGATTAACGTTGTATAGATAACGATATGGAATGTTTCATGCACGAATCCAAATCGCACTTGGCCTATTTTTAATGTAGCCAATAGTGCCTTTGATTAAAGAATCTTGCGTTTAGCTTACTAAATATGTGAGTTCAAGCTATGAAAGTATTAATGCTTAGTGAAAAACAAAAACTTAACAAACTTCGCATACAAAGGGCGAACAACCCCTTGCTCGTATTCTTCTAAAATTATTGAAGGCTAGAGTAATTAACATTTCAAAGTTAATCAACGCAGTTGCGGCAAGGACGCATAGATTATCGCAGCGGTCAGCTGTACTATTACCATAAGCCATGAGTACCGTGACTTTACTAGCTAGTGACAGCGTAAAACGATTTAAATAGAGAATTTTAACTCCACAAGTAACCGCTAGAGGCGCTGTTAAACTTCTCTATATAAATTACTAGCTTTCCGCCCGCGGCTTCGCCTGCGTGGAACTCGGTTATATTGCGGTATAAGCAATCGGTTCAGTAGTTACGGCGTGAAAGCGGAACAAACAAACAAACAAACTCACTTTCTGATTTATAATATTAGTAAGGATTTACGCAGTCGCTAGCAACTACCAGTTAGGTACTCACTCGTGGTGAATGGTACTCAACGTATTGTTTTCACGAGGGATCATTCAAACACATAGTGGCTTCATCGTACACTAAAATAATTATAAAGAGCATAGGTGTACTACTGTGTGTCATTAATTTTTAAACATGAAGAAAGAACCATTAATTGTAGTGTTTAGGTGCGTAAATTATATCATTATAAATATCAGTTTCTTAAACATGGCTGTAACCGTTCGATGTTTTTAAACCTACACTTCTTACCGAGGTTTGTGTGGAGCACGACTTCTCCTTACGCGGGGCTTGCACAGTTTACCTCGGTCTTTACAGTCTGACCTGTTTCTCGAGCACTGGTCGCGTGTTCCTCCATGCCGCTCTCAACGACATCATCAGAAGGGCGCTTGTCAGTGTCTTCGTTCACGACGCACTAGAATCTCAGATCGTGTGAGGAGACGCCTTAATGGTATGTCATTGATTCCGTGGCAGATGGGCCGGGCGATGGTATGGGACCCTACTTACGATGATACCCTGGCTTCATTCTACCTGGCTGCATCATGCAAGCAAGTCAGCGCAGCGGCCGACGCCGACGCCCGAGAACGGCTCAACGCCACCAAATAGGATTGTCTGGGCACCCAGTAAGAATTGGTCGCATTTGGTGTCGATACGCTTGGTTCACGAGAATATTTTGATAGTTTTAGTTTCATCTGAAGTAGTAAATAGTGAAAATTAACGGAATTACTCACGTTGTTTACCTATACTGAGATTAGCTCGACATTAGGGTGTCCCAAAAAAATCAAAATTCCTTTTTTTTTAACGCATACCCTCTTAATTTGTTAGAATGGTGTTGAAACAATAATAAACGAAAATTGGGGTAGGTGGGATGACAATAACCCGTGCCGACTTGCATCGGAACTTGTCAATATGTACTTCGAACTACGGCGGAAGCGCTTGAACGATTGATGTGCTTGTGTAACCTATCTTCAGTTACAGTAATTTTGTTGTTTTTGTTTAGTCAAGATGTCAGGTGAATTGCGCAGTTCTGAAAAGGATATAATTTTAAAAGGTTACGCAAAATACCAAACAACGGGAACGGGATCTAAACTTCCTTCTAATATCAGTAGTCTTAGCAGTGGTATTTTACAACATTCGTGAAGTTCATTTGACTGTAAGTGAAAGCTAATCTCTGTGTTCGCGAGTATACCGCATATAAGGGAAAAATGCGTGTACCATATATTTTCCTAATTGTATAAAAAATCAAATAAATTGGTCAAGTGCGAGTTGGACTCGTGCACGAAGAAGGGCTCTGTACCAAAAACAGCAAAAAAAAAAAAGTTTTTTTCTATGGCAGCCCCCCTTAATTATATTTATTATTTTGTTTTTAGTATTTGTTGTTGTAGTATCAATACAAACAAATAATCTGTGAAAATTTTAACTGCTTAGCTATCACGGTTCTTGAGATACACAGCACACAGAATGGCGACCACTAAAAACGGTCAAAATATCACGTTTTTTCTATGGGAGCCCCCCTTAATTATTATTATTATTTTGATTTTAGTATTTGTTGTTATAGCGGCAAACAAAATACATCATCTGTAAAAATTTCAATTGCCTAGCTCTTACGGTTCTTGAGATACAGCTTGGTGACAAACGGAGATACCTAACAGTTAAAGAGGAACAAAAGTAATTTTTATTACGCTGTTCACAAGAACACAGGAAAATTAAAAAAAGTAACTTTAAAGAGGAAATTCGTAGAATGATGTTTTTTCATGTAAATTATTAAATAGTAATGAGTTTCGGGTACACTAGCGTTTTATTTGACTCACAAACTCGAACTACATAAAATTTTCCATACTAGCCAGTACAAAATTTCATATGTTTGTTTGGCATCAAGTCGGCACCTGATGTCGTGATCCAATCACAATAATATTTCATAATTAAGCTAACAAGACTATTTAGAAAAAAAATAGAGGGTATGCGTTTTTATTTTCGAGAAAAAAAAATCCTCCCTTATGTCTTGGGACACCCTACTCGACATGTTTCGAATCAATCCGTGATCCATCATCTGGAGCTTTTTTTGGATTTGATTGATTCGATACATGTCGAGCTAATCTCGATATAGGTAAACAACGTGAGTAATTCCGTTAATTTTCACTATGAGTGAGTCTCACGGTAGTTTTATGTGTAAAATAGTAAATAGTGCATTGTTAGTTTTTTTTATATACTTTTGTAATAAATTATTCTTGTCCGCCTTGTAACGATACGTAGAAATAGAGAGTTGTAATTCTGGACCCTGGAATATGATATTTTGTACCTATAAATAAGTGTTTCATGTTTTTTATCATAATATATTATTCTGTAATGATCTAATCCATATTTATTTTTTATTTTAGGATTTAGTCGGCCCTCCGTTACATTGTTATTACGTAATTGTTCTAAACACCATGCATCAGCAACTGAACTAAATTGCAGTCATTATGTACTTTAGCTAATTTTACGTTGCCATAATTTATTGGCACAATTATCGCGGCTTTAATCGTTAATTGATGATCTCTTTAACTAATAAATAAATTACGAAGCCGATTTTATTTTAGTTTTTATTATTGACGTAGTTTGTTTTCAGATAAATTTCTTAAAATACGGTTTTACCTACAATCTTTCATTTCGAACAATTTAAAATTTTCTTGTCATTAACTAAGAGCTCTTGTAGTTGTTAAATACTTATGTAATTGATGTAAAAATAATATTTCGAATTTTACTATTTTTAATTTCAATATTATCGATGAAAATAATGTTGGCCGCATGAAGGTCAAAATGGTACTTGTCTAACAACAGGTTATTGTGTATATTTCACTGTCAAACAACAATTGAAGACGCCATAATAAAAAGTGTTCCATTCATCCCCATCCTCACCTTTCAAATTCAAAAACACGAAAACACTAAATACGTACTTTTCAAAAGCTCCTTTACACGCAAAATGACAAATTGGGGCGGCACCGCGGCGAGCTCTCGTTAGTGAGTGCTGTTGATTTTTGCTATAACTCGTCCCTTTTAAATGGATAATGAGCTTCGGACGACATTTAAATCGGCCCATCGCTCGATGGCGCTGTGATCCCGCTGACATAATCACCTAGCAACCGAACGGTTCGATTTGTTCCGCACCGGATTTAATTTCAACTTGATACACCGCTCAAAGGGGACGCCGTGTAAATCGGACTGTGTTATTATTCAAGCAAATATTAATAGAACACGAACCGTTCTTAAATTGAAGCGCACCTATTTATGATACAGAAAATTTGTTACAGCTATCTCTTAGTCAATGTACTCGTTTAGGTCAAGGTCTTACGCTATAAACAAAACTCATCCAATTAAAATCACTTTGAACCCCTTCATTTTATTCAATAAAAAATTAGCCCTTCCGCCTGATAAGGTAAAAAGAGCAACGAGAAAAGGAAACTCACCAATTTAATTTAGGACACTTAACTATTTCGCTCACGATACAAAAGCACCGTCAAGTGTGGAATTGGTGTCATTGTAGCCAACTAAATTTAGTCGGAGGTCGGAGGACGGTGCAAGAGGTGTGACACAAGGAGGGCTCGGCGAGAGTTCGTAACTTAATTCATTATACTGCGCCGTGTTTGAGTTCCGTGAGCAGTCGACGGGTTGGGGGCAGGGTTGCCAGTGTGGGAGCGAATAATCGAGCGTAGGTGTGCTAACAGTGTTGCTTGTCATCTTTTGTGATGTAACATTAAAACTGTCAATATATGCAAGTAAAGTTTTTCGGACTGTAGTTTTTAATTATGTAGCTTACGTTCTTAATTAATCATGTCAAAACTTCAATGTCTTTTTTTCGGTAAGGTTGTCAGAAGGTCGATTGTTCAATTTTTATAAATCGTCACATTTTGCTGATCATAAACTCTTTTGGCGTTGATTTGTAATATAGTATAACTTATCCTTGCATACAGTTTATTGCTGAAACAACATCAGTATACGAAAATAACAATTATAAAACTTAGAAATAGCTTATACCTACTAAATAAAACTATCTAAGTTTGAGACATAGTTTAATTTAAGTACATAAAGTTAGAGATAAAGATCACAATCAATAATATTTTTTTAAAGAATAATGTTGTAGTATAAATAGGTAAAAATATGAAGTCATAAAAATCCACATGCATAAATTACTATAGCATTAGATTTTATAATGATCTTTGTAAACAAAAATCCAAAAATTGTAACTTATCTGTTCCGTCAACAATCAGTGCCCTCAGTTACAGTGAGTTGTTTCTTAGACTGATTTATAACAAAGATACGGGAGGCTCCAAATTGTTCGAAATAACTTTGAAAACAGGGTGTTTGGCTCTAATCAACTTACCGGAAGCCCCACTGCGCCTCCTGATAAGAATATAGATCCTCTCCGTTTAAATAGTCCGTACAATTTAAATTTCAATTGGTGAATTCTGCAGATACAATTGCGCGACCAATATCACATATGATTGCAAAAACAAACTGAAAATGATATTCCACGTAGTCGTAATCGGAACTGAAGTTAAAACTCGGGAAAGTTGACAAATTATTGAGTTAATTTGTACAATCGTTTAAGTATAAAGTTAAATGTTCTTAGTCCGTTTAATTAACCTTTAGGAAATATGTTTTGATATTATGGTTTGTAAATAATTTAGTATTATGTATAAAATTTTAATATGTGTAAAAATTTCTTTTTTCCTTTCTTTTTGAAGTCGGCTAAAAATGGTTTTCTACAATCTGAAAAAAATTTGGATATTATTATGTAACATTTGCAACGTGCGACATTCTTAACGCCTAAATTAGTCAAAAGTTTTAGAGCTTACAACTTTTCTACACTAGCCTGTAAAAATGCACTATTTTTACTAATATCAAAATATCAACATTTTGATTTGTTTACACAATAATACTTCGCTACGTGTTAACCCTAGCAATATGTGACCCGCGCACACGTCTCGCAGTCTAAACAACCACCTGATTGACACCCATCTACCTACAGTCTAATATAGTGTTCGCGAACTTTGTGTATACGGAACTAAAGGCATTTATAGACTAACTATATATTATCAATTTCAAACAGGCCACCTATCAAAAACAGCGATATCTGGTAGAGTAAAATTATGTTTATTGATACCCTTTCGACAATCAATAAATTAAAGTTCAAGGGTAAACCCTACTAACGAGGCAAACAAAAGAAAAGCTTGTGTAAAGAGGACCTTTAGGTTTGACATCTAACAACATGAATCCTAAAACTATGAGTATGCGTTTATACAAGAGGCAATTAACTTTCCTACGCAAATATGGTTAACCCATTTCAAACACAATATTCAGTTTCAGAAGACCTTTTATTTCAGCTGTAACGAGCTCAAGCCGCATTTCTGGAAGTTCAACATTTTTACTCGTTTTACAATCAACTAATGGAGTCACCGAAAGTTTTCAAGAAAACCAATTAGGTTGAATGACTGTAATTAAATTAAGGAGTACATGTCATACACAGAGATTGAAAGTTATGAAGGCAATTTTACCGGTAGCGCTCTCTCACGTCAGCGGCAGAATTGCTTAAGTGAAACAAAACAACAACCTTCAAGTTAAATTACCTCACAAATCAAAGAATTCTTCGGTGCCTTAAATACTTTCAAACCGGGAGGCGCTTTACGGCTCAATTACCACAAAAGAATGGTTTACGCAATTGCTGCTTCAAATTTGTATTCCATTTTCGGAGTTTTAAGTGAGTTAGTACGAGCGCCGTAGTATTCGTTTCCGTATGGCCCGCCAGGAGCGTTTGAGGAGCTCTCGTGGGGATCACACATAGTGTACTGTGTCTACTAGGAAAGCACATATAATAGACTAGACCGAGTGATTTAGTTTATGGGGATCTGTACTACGAAACAACAGAGTAGTGACTCTTGAAAAAGTTGCAGAATCGTTGACAAACGCGCGTCTCAAGCGGACGGTGTCTGTGTGCGTTGCTCGAGCGCACTTTGTATGGAGATTGATTTGTGTGGGTATTAATGAAACATATTTAATTTTAGTAAATAACTTAACTAACCTATTTATGTTTTTATTTTCCTATTTCATCCACGTAGAGCTTTTTTATTAATTACCTACCAGCAGACCCGCCGGACTTAGTTCCACCAAAGAGGTTTTTGTCTGAGTCTGTCGTCATACGTTTTTTGTCATGTCCCTCGGGAACTGAATAAAAAGTATCTTATATCCATCTCCTAGTTCTAAGCTGCCTTTCCACCAATTTTCAGCCAAATCGTTTCAGCCGTTTTAGAGTTATATTATAGTGTAACTAAGACGACTTTCTTTTATACATATGTATAGATTTTCATTAAGTAGATATTTGAGTGTACCTATTCACTGTTTGTGTTCATAATTTCTACTTTAAATAATTTACTTAAACAATTCAAATAGCGAGATATTCTTGAGACTTTTGCTTTTCCGGCTTCATAGTCAGTGTAGCATCGACACGACAACTCTTGGAGGGGCGCCAACGATCGCCAACTTTCTTACCTTGCAATCCAAAAGTTTCAAGTTACTTAATTGCAACAAAACAAATGAACTAACGAATGCAAGCGTAAAACGCGCCGTAAGATGTTTGGGTAGTGATAATAGCCGACGGAATCGCACTAATGAATTAAAGTTTCCCGTCGTCGCAGCAATGCTCTGCCATACTTAGGCCCGCGGAGACGACAGACTATCTGCGAAGGACTTTTTAGTCTGTAAAAATAGAACCTATGGAATTATGCACACGACGCGCAAAAATTCTGGCGCACAATGCATACAATCCACGTAGACTTTATGTGGGCCGCAGACTGGATTGCACAAAAAGTTTGTCGTCTGCGCTGCCGCTTAGTCTTCTTCTTGTTCTATAGGTTCCGTAAAGAGCGGTCGTGCTCATCATTAAAGTAGTCTTCCTAAGATTTTGCGATTGCGTGGAATAGGGTTCTTAATTTTTGTAAACCTTAAATTTCCAGGACTACCTGACCACATAATTATTTGCTTCAGCTTAGACTTAGACTACTAGAACAATTTTTGTAATTGTGAAACGTGAAACAGTATTTTGTTTTGGGAACACGTAGGCGTGACGTTTTCAATATGTATGTGTGTAAGAGTAGGTATAATGTCTCTAATTTTGTTCGCCTGTTACTATTGATTATCTCAGGAACAACTAAAGTCAGGATCAATTAAACTCAAAATGAGAGAAATGAATACAAATTAATGGAATCGGGAACTTTTTAAATTATCAATAAAAGGAAGTCTCCTCTCGTGCCTCATACCAGTTACAGACAACGTTCTTCTTATGAAAGTTAATAGACATATACTTACCTTGAGTTGAAGTAAAACTTTTAATGATCTTACTAACTAGAAGAGACGAAACCAACGCAAATACATAGTTAATATCGATGCGTTGCGTGAACATCGTTCTCAATTAACGTCTATTTCGGTAAAACAAAACATTTAAACAATGAATATACAGGGTGGGGCCTGTAACATAGGCAAAAAATTAAAACGTTAATTCTATAGGCTATACGCAGTTACCTTAACCTGGTCAT
>BHDV01013299.1:448545-478190 GCA_005406045.1 Adoxophyes honmai
CAAATACTACGACTGGACACTAAGCATGGGTAGTACATTGCTGGCTCGATTTATTTTGTTAGGAAACATGAAAAAAAAATTTTTTTATTTTAATTAATTAAAATCATTTGGAATTAATTACTGATACGTTAAATAGTCTACATTTTAATTTTTTGCTTTAGTTACAGGCCCCACCCTGTATATAATATTAAGCTGTCTTCTGGGCATGCTACTCACCGGCAATGATATGGAGCTATTTTTTTTGCGATGATAATAATTATGTTTTTTCTATACCTACCGTTTGATGTCGTATTTTTAATAACATCTCTTCATTTCTTTCATAGATGTCGTAAAAAGCGACGAAGAAAATAGGCTTAGTTATGCCCTGTTTTGGCTTGGCGACAGGCTGGGGACCTGTCAATATTTTATGCCTCTTCCATCTATGTCAATACCTAAAACCACGCTGAAAGTGGCTACGAAACGTGAAATAGTCATGATTTTTAACTACGTAACGTTACATGCTCTGTCTACCCCATTTTAAAATGTGTATGTTACCTAGTTTTTATTTTTTTACGAATTCTTGTATTAATTATTTTAATCTGTCGAAAATTCAACGTCAACTTGTGTTATTTCAAATTTTATCAAACGTCTAGAACTAGCAACATGCTATTTGACTTCGTCTACGTTTTACGTGACTATCGGAAAGCAATTCTATTTAAGTTACAAGCGAAAATGTTTTTGTTTCTAAATTAGCTTGAATTTCAACAAGAAACTTTAGAACAAACTAGCGTATTTCGGCGAACCTAACAAACGTCAGATTGTTACCACGAAACACGGATACGTACTTAGGCTCAATTGACACCAGAAGAGCGGCGAAGGGCGGCGAAGCGCAGCGACCCGCTCGGTAGAGAAGGTGCGAGGATTCCCGCGACCGCTCGAGAAGTCGCTGGAATGCGCGGGAAGTCCAAGATCTCTGGGCGGGATATTGCCAGCGGCCCTTTGCGACTGCTCGGGCATCCCCGCGACGTCTCGCACAGTCGCATGGCTTCGTTTATGGAATTTGTTCGCGCCTCGTTGGAGTTTCTCATGCGATAATAAGTCTTATAATAATGAAAATAAAGTTAAAATTCTCATGACACTGAAACTGCGCTCCGCTTCGCCGCCCTTCGCCACTCTTCTGGTATGAATTGAGCCTTACAGAAGTCAATCTCCATACAAAGTGCTCGAGCAACGCACACATAGACGCGCACAGATACAATATCTAGGAACAGTTGGGACTAGTCCGAGCGCGACCGTCCGCTTTAGGCCGGCCACAGACACACGGAATTCCGTTTCGGAATCTCGAATCGGACTGTCCGAACGCACTAAATCCATACGACATCTATGGACCAGCCACATACGTCCGGAAAAATTCCGTTCGGAATTCCGAACGGAAAGCTTCCGTCTGTGTGTGGCTGGTCCATAGGTTTGTATGGATTGACTGCGTTCGATTTTCCGATTCGAGATTACGAAACGGATTTTTTCCGAATGTATGTGGCCGGCCTTACGACGCGAGTTTGTGAACGATTCTGGAACCTTTTCAAGAGTAACTAACGGAACTCTGAAATTGTCATCACATCATCATCATCATCAGCGTATATTCGTCCACTGCTGGACATAGGCCTCTCCTATGGCACGCCACTCCACACGGTCATATTGTGGTCTGCCATTAGAAGGTAATGCCCGTAATCGCCACGCTGGGCCTGCGGGTTGGCGATCGCAGAGCATAGTTCTTGAACCGAAGTCACTGCTGCCCGACGCCGGCCTCGTGAATATTTACTATACCTGACTTTGTAAGGTTATACCGCCGTCAGTCGGTCGCCAAAGCCACGTTCGCTAATAGGTAGGATGCACCACGAGCAGGTGAGGTTGGCTTACATCCCGCCCCCCTTACATCCTTTTCAAATTGTGGCAAGTATGTTTTCCATTAGCTTACTGAAAAAAAAAATGGGAATTCGTTACGCAAAATGTAATTTCGTAATTTAAGTAACAATGACATTGAATTTAAGTAAGAATGACATATATGTTTTACTTAATACTTATTAAACTTTTGATTTATAATAAATCAAACAATTAGACACAATAACCACTACCACGATAGTTTTATGTGCATACGCCATAATTGACGTCCCTCACGCCGAGCGTAGCTAGCTACGAAAAGTGGAATAGTATGTACGTACACTTGATTGAGTCCCGTACTTATTTGTTTCGTGTTGTTACTCTACCTCGTGGAAACAAATGTATCAAAGCTGCTAGTTTGGACCAAAATTATTCCATCGGAGTGGTAACTCTGCTTTTGTGGTGCCCGCAATACCTGGAATGGGAGTAGTGTCGGCCGTATCTGATGCACGTAGAATTATAAAGGTTTTCTTGTTGTTTCAGTGGACAGGAGTGTTTTCGTGCCTTGACAATGTCTAGCCAGATGTATGAATTGGTATGCCAAATTTTTACTTTCTATCGTAACTGATAGATATTTTAACACTAATCATCTAGGTTTTTTTTAATTACTATCATTTCTTTAAATTCGTACATTTTATTTATTATGTACAGAATGCAGTTATTTTATATTACATTTGGATTCCATCCATGATTTGAACTTTAATTTGAACTTGATTTGAGTTTGTTTTCTTTTCACATACATTCATTTTTAAATACACATACATATTCTCACGCCTGTATTCCCAAAAGGGGTAGACAGAGCACATTAATTCAAAAATCCAGTGCCACGTTTAGCAATTTCAGGGTAAAAATTAAAAATTCTTTCATACTGTAGAGACGTTTTTCAATCAGTATTCTGAGCAATTTAGTTTTAAATTCGTGACTAGGTAATGTTCTGAAGGCGCTTGGAAATTTATTTAAAATGCGTACTTACACGCTAAGGACCTATTTTACTGTGTCATTTTTTAGAGTGTGTATCTATTTAATAGGTATCGTAAAATGGTGTCAGCCGGGATTGTGAGGGACGTTATGAATAGAGAATAATTATAGAGAAGGTAAAGAGATGTGGTAACTCTTTATAAAAATATAAAATAGTATTTTTTTATCGGTATGTATAATATCAAGGTATATGTATTAAGATATTTGCTATCAAAAATGAGAAAATATTATAATTAAAATATAATTATGGCGACGAATACTTGTAGGTACTAGGACGTTTACCTTAATCAAGTTGAAAATAAACAAGAAATGATAAACTACCAAAGAATCCCATTTCTTGCCCTGTTCTTCAAGTAATCATGCACCGATAACGACTATTATGTATTTGTATAACATTAATAACGCACTAACGAGGCCAAGCCAGCAAACAGGTCGATGTAATTGAGCCCTCAACGATTCCATTCATTCTTTGTTTGCGGTTTGCGGCAAATTGGGGCACACATGCATGCCTTATTTACGTTATTCAAAATATTTTCAGTGTCATGAGATAAAGGTGTAGCCTCCCGGGAAATTACTGCCGAAATCTCGCCACGCCCGCTATAGACAGCTCGCTAGCCTCCTTTGTGCCTCGAATCAATTCCCGTAACTTATCTGCATATTTTATAATGCGAGACGAAGTGACGGCACCGTATTAGGTAAACTCTTTAGGGATATTATCTCGTTTTTGGAGCGGGTAAAAAATTAACTATGTTAATAAGGTTGGCTGAGGCTCCGATAGTGAAATTGGGTTTAGGTTTTAAAGTATAAGTACCTAGTGTACCTACGTCTTGGCGAAATTGGTTTAAGAATGTTGACGTTGGATACCCACTGGTTGAATTACGCTATTTCGAATGGTAATGTACTGACTGAGAGCCAATTAATAACAAACACATAACGCCTGTATTATACGCTACAAAGACAACCATGACTATTTTACGTTTCGTGGCCACTTCTAGCGTATTTTTAGGTTTTAAGATGGCAGGTATAATATTGACAGGTAGGTAGCCTGTCGCCTAATGTATACCTTAACCTCCTCCTTTGTCGCCTTTTACGACATACACGGAAGGACTGGCGAGATGTTACTCTAAACCCAAAACCACACGACACATTATGTAGGTACTTTTAATTTCAAACAAACATTATCGTGTTGAAAATTCGATTAGAAGCATGTCGGAACTTTCTAGATCTAAGACGTTATATTCTGCAAACTAGGGCAAAACAAATGAAAGTGCATGGCTTGTGGCATAAGGCACGACCAGCGCTGTTCCTCGCCTACTTTGTAAGGTCTTAAATTTTAAAGCTCAACCTCACAGCTTTGTTTACACAAGTTTAGTCCGTACAATGACATGAAAATATTTGTAACCAGGAAATAAACACGGTGTCTACTACTATTAACATATAATTAGCATTTGTTTCATTACATTTCTCTCGGATTAGAACCAAAGTTAGGACAGTAAAGTAACGTTCAATCATTATTAATAACCAAAGGCGAGACACTTGCATGACCTAGTTTATTTTTAATTCATAGGTTTTTTTATACTACGTCAATAATACTACATCACGCCTATTTTCCCAAATGGGGTAGGCAAAGCACACGGACCGCTATGTAGACAAATCCATGACTATTTCACGTTTCCTATCCACTTCTAGCGTATTTTTTAGATTTTAAGTTCAGAGGTGACAAGTTGCTAGCCTGTCCCCTAAAATATACCCTTAGTCGCCTCTTACGACATTTAAAGAAGAAACGTCGAGGTGTTATTCTAATCCCGACACCACACGTTAACTTTTTTAGTATAAAACAATTTTAACATTCTTCTATTGATCCGTTGCAGATCAAAACTTTGTCAACTGGATAAGTATTGCCCTCTAATAGTAATGAAAATCACGAGCAGATTACTTTACAAAGAAATACTTTTATCTAAGGCTGAGAAGTACAAAGCCGTTTGTATTGTGGCGAGTCCCGAGGCGTTGGCAGCGTTTCGATGGGAACGCGCACTCTGAACTTTTAGAAGCAACTGGCGCGAGTCCGCCGCAATAGGATTACCGCGAGACCTACTAGCCTCCACCAGCTAATTCAATTACAAAGCGTTAAAACATTTTTTAATTTTTTACAATTCAAATTGGCGAATTTTAACATCCAAACGGAAATTTGCATAGGCACTTTCGACCCTTCATTTTGTTTGTTTCGAACCCGTTTCCAAACATTGATTAAAATCCTGGTACGATTTATCCCCGCCGACTTTGAGCACATTCGATTTTTACGAAACTGTCGCTCTGGACATTGAATCGTTCTCGAATGAGTGGAGTCCTTTGGACATCCAATGGCAATTCTAGTGGTGGCTTGGACGTGCCTTTGAAATGGTCGTTCATAGCGCCGCTAGCCGATTGCGTCCATCCCGCCTGTAGCCAATCAGGCTTTTTCGTTTTAGATCGCTGACGCTGACGACTCAAACGTGAAACAACAGTCGCAGATCGCTCAGACGCTGCAACCAGCAGAAAGCAATACAAAAACTTTTGTTTTATAAACTTTCCTGAAACACTTCAGACTTGTCTGCAGCCAGGTTGGTGTTACAAACTCCTTTAATCAATTTCGTCTAGAGAATTGAGACAAATCACTTCAAAGGATTTGCAATCTTACGACTGTTTTAACGACTTTAGTTAAGATTGCTGATAAAACTCTTTAGTTGGATTTTCTTATCTTAAAATTACAGATGATTTTGTGCCTTCAAAGGTATTTGGCATTTGCCCTAGCCCGATTACGGTGATTACCTATCTTTGACTTCATTGTTATCTCTTTATTGCAAGTCGCATAAAACCAATGAAAAACGGAACAAATTCGTGACAAACAAAGAATACCCTCGGGTATATTAAAGAAAGAAAGAAAGAAATAAGATACTTAAGTTACTTAGTTTGCATCCCTCATCATGACAACGTTATTTACGTTGTTCACCATAAGACTTATGAAAGTTAGGGAGCGGGAATGGTGTGTCGAGCTCTCTAATCGGGGGATTATCCCGATAACTGGCATTATCCGGCGACTGCGCCGCCGGCCGCGGCCGCCCGGCAGTGCCCTTCTGTCAAGGCTTTTTGCCGACCGTATCGGATGGACAGCGAATAGAAATAGTGTTATTTCATGACAACCCAACAAAAACAGATGTAACCCTACGGCCCCAGCTGGTAAACAATACTCACGTCAATAATAAATCTTAGGTTTCGCACTGTAATTGGAATGTTTTTGCCGTAAACCAGGCATCCTATTCTATTATTTTTGTACAATTTCAATACCCAACGTATGACTTTGTTGGACCTCATAACACGCTTTTCATTATAACAACAAACAAGAAAACTAAATGAAACATTTTCAGTACACGTAAAAGGCGAACAACAGTCCAATTTCCCTTTACACCGCTCAGCCGAGAAGTTGAGTGTTGTAGTTGTCGGAGTTACCCCAGTTATTACCATATCTATGTACATTCGAAAGCTAAAGTAATTTATTTAAAAGTGTCAGATTAGAGGGAGAATTTACTTAGGCGGATTCAGTAAGCAATTTATGTCGGCATGCCGCCACAGATGTGGTCGCTGGCCCGGCGTCGGATTGTGGCGCTGTTTATAACAACGCAGGCGGAGTAATTAAACACTTAGACACAAGTCCCGGGTCCGGTGGATAATGCCGTTACGCGGCGCCGGGAAACTTTTGCGTATCACCCCACTTGGGCACATGGCACTTAGGCGCTCCGATAATATTAGTTTAATTGGCCACCGTACGCGATTATCTGATGGACGGGCGAGGAACTTTTGGACACGTGTCTATCTTCTGTTATCTAGTTACGAATGATTATAAGTTTAATTTGAATTTATGTACCTAACCTAACTGAAGACGGAAGCCAGTAAAGAACAATTCCAATGTTTTATTAGGATTAGCAGCGTATGAACAGCTTAAAGACAATAAGATCTTTGAGCCGGAGATCGCCGCCCGCACAGAACGTGATCCTATTTGCAGCGAGTCTCGCCTACAGACCCCGCCGATATACTGCATAGCACTTTCTTTACTTGCCTATAAGATTTTTTGCTGTCCTGCAAATATCATTTAGGAATTAAATTAGGATAATAATATCCATATACAACATAGGCTAGCTTTGGAAGTTGTTTATTATGTTCGCGTAAATCATTATCACAGATTTAAAGTACTACATTTGGAGTTCTATTTTTATGTAATGTTACGTTAAAAATAGAAACTGCCAGGAAATCTTAATTACATAATTACATTCATTCATTGCCCCGTGTAGTGCCGGGTTAGAATAGCACCTCCCCCTTTCTTCCCGTGGGTGTCGTAAGAGTCGACTCTGGGAAAGGGTTAGTGTATTGTGGGCGATGGGCTAGCAACCTGTCACTGCAATATCACGTTAAACCATCTGGTTACCCTGAAAATGCTAAACGTGGCACTGGATTTTTGAATTCATGTGCTCTGCCTACCCCTCTTGGGAATGCAGGCGTGAGAATATGTATGTATGTATGTATTCATTACCAACACGCCTATACCTCTACGTCCAGAAATAAACGTAACATACATTTACGAAAGCAAACATTTACTTTACGGGAATAGCACCTGCCGCTCTGATAAATAAAACACGTTTTATTCGCATATAAATTAAAACTGAAGATATAAATTTGTTCGTATGAACAAACTGCAGTTTAAAAAGATTTGGAATGACGACTCTGAAATTTGGGTGACGCTTCTCGGCTTTGGACTGTGAGAACTAAACTTAAGGCTACACATTTAACTGGCTATCGCCACCCGATTACTCGGTAAGTTAAGTTTAGCCATCATTCCCGTTAAATTGATACCCTTAAAATGTTCCAACTAACTGAATCCGAGCTGGTAACCGTTCTAATTGCTGTCGTGCGCATTCAATAAAATTTTAACTAAGATAATACAATTAGTAGAACATTGTTCTTATGTGCAATGTGCATTACAATTCATTGTGATTACGTTGACATAGCATGGTTTCGTGAAAAATATTTGAAATGAACCGTTAATTAGTAGGCATGGCATGCTGTTTGCTGTCTGACTATTCATACATACATACATACATATTCTCACGCCTGTATTCCCAAGAGGGGTAGGCAGAGCACATGAATTCAAAAATCCAGTGCCACGTTTAGCAATTTCAGGGTGACCAGATGGTTAAATGTGATATTGCAGTGACAGGTTGCTAGCCCATCGCCCACAATACACTAACCCTTTCCCAGAGTCGACTCTTACGACACCCACGGGAAGAAAGGGGGAGGTGCTATTCTAACCCGGCACCACACGACTAGTCACTTTTCTATAACCAATTCCATGGCAACTCGACAATATGTAGGTAGGTATTGTTTTTGAGATACGAAATCATCGCCATTATTAATCGTAGATAAACAAATATAATAAGATTTGATGGATATTAATTATGAATCATAATGTATTGTCTATGTAGTGTCAGACTTAGAATTAGAATGGCACCTCTCCATTTCATCGACGAATGTTGTAAGAGGCGACTAAGAAAATAGGTTAAGGGAACTCTTTAGGTGACAGGCGAGCAATCAGTCACTTTTGTACCTCTTACATCAATATTTGAATCTTAAAGTATGCTTTAAGTGACTACTAAACGTGAAATAGTCATGGTTACGACTATGAAACGTTTTGTGTGCTCTGCCTACCCCATTTGGGAACATAAGCGTGATGTTTGTATGCATGTATATTTCTCTCTTTCTCTCTGTAAATTTCGGTCCTCAGGCATAACATCTGTGTCATTATAAGTAAAACGTTAGTTACGGTAAGCTCTTCCTTGGTAAACCAAATGAAATAAAATATTTCGTTGCAATGTAAACGTTACTTATTTAGCATCTAATTTGTCTTGATAATGTCATGTACATGTTCCATATTTGTTTGTTACTTTACCGAAAGTATCTACAGGCATGTGAACTTTTTATATGAATATTTAAGCAGGATATGGGAAGAATTTGGCCTGTGGATCCAACGAAGTGCTTACTCGTTGACTTGTTAAATGTTGTGAAAATGGGGAAAACATGTCTCTTTACCCTCCCATATGGGTAACTCAGGCTCAATGTTACACCGTATATTTTCCATGCTTTTACCGAAAATAACGAAAAATGCGGTAACTTTAATCTGGTTTTAATTTGTACATTGATACAAATGAAAAGATTATTCTATTATTTCCAAAAAGTCAGTGTTTGCTAGTGGGAAAATTACTTTTTCATATAAAAATGTGAATTAGAATAGGTCATTAAAAGATTAAAGTACCTAATTATATTCTATAACATCTGTTTACTCTGAATTCGCTAAACGTGGCACTGGATTTTTGAATTCATGTGCTCTGCCTACCCCTCATGGGAATACAGGCGTGAGAATATGTATGTATGTATGTATGTAATTATATTCTAGTTTCGTTGAATCGACCCAAAGCAACATTAATTTCGTTTAATATAATTGTTAGTCTGTTAGTTTCAACACAATTTACATTATAGTATCAAATGCACAACAGTTTAGGTAGGTATACATTATATTGACCTCTAAGCAAGTCTGTGATCAATGAGCAATTTGCAGCCAAATTAGAATAGCATATACCTATTAATTATCTTAAGCTAACCTCCTAACCTGGATTGTGTGAAAGAGACGACAAATCTGTGATAAAAAGTAGCCTACTAAAAGCCCTGGAAACACAGGTTAATCCTGTGTGACCAATTTTTTCAACTTTTTTTTAATTTCTCATTACAACTATTCTACCGACTATTGTAAATCCGCATTATTGTACTTTTAGATACAGAAAATTGTCTTGCAAGTGAAATTTATTGTAATTTCTTTAGACAATAAATGTTCTTTAAACCGAAATTGACTTTATGTAATTTCCCACTGCTTGACAGAGACTTCCCCTTTCTTCTGCCACTCTTCCTTATCCAGGGTATGTGCTTGCTAATCACTTTAAAAGTATTCTGGTCGTTCCGGCGGCATCTTCTCTTGTGTCTACTCAAAAGGCCAAGCTCAAAATGTGTCAAAAAGCATGCATCCTTGGTGTTCGAATATCCGACCGAATCAGAAACACGGAACTGCGCTCCAAAAACTCTTAAAATTCATATTTTAATTTTGCACTCTTTTGTAACTATCGCGAACTATTGTCAATTTTTATAAATCGACAACCTTTTATTACATAGGTACATACCTACATACATAACCCTTGAATTCCCAAATGGAGTAGGCAGAGAACACAAAACGCTATATTTTTAGCATATTATCCTATACCTTTAAACGAGCAATTCTTGTATATATACATATTTATAAATATATACCAGCTATCTCGGAAACGGCTCTAACGATTTTCATGAAAATTTTTATATAGACAAGGATTAGAGTTTTAAGTTCATCTACATTAAGTGGTTTTCCCGGGAAAACGTGATTTTCAGAGAAAAAAAAACCGGGATATAATTTCTTACTTACTGAATAATCCGAGTAAAGCTCGGTCGTACAGCTAGTTAGGTTTTAAGTTCAGAACCTGTCGCCAAAAAAATACCTTAACCTATTTCTTTAGTCACCTTTGACGACACCCACCTAAAAAACAGAGAGGTGTTATTGAACCCAAAACCACACGGCGACCTTTTATTCACTTACCAAAACGCCCTAACCCTATCGACATCAATACGCAAATGGACAAAGAAATAAAAGAAAAATCGTTAGCAAAATTGGAATTAGTATCTGGTTACCCTGCTGAAATTGCTAAACGTGGCACTGGATTTTCGAATTCACGTGCTCTGCCTACCCCTCTTGGGAATACAGGCGTGAGTATATGTATATGTTCTCGCGCAGCCCAGTCGGATAAAACTTTAATAATGGAAAAAGCCCGATGGCTAAACTTCCTTCGATAACGACGTTCTCTCTCAAACTTGGCCCGTGGCGAAATAAAATCAAACACTGACGCGACGGCTAAACGCGGTCTGCGCCGGCCGCCATTTGCTTCCAACAACATTGTCTGCAACTTTGCTCGTCCACTTTGTTTTGACAATATTACGGAGTGAATTAACGTGATATTGCGATATTAATATTCAATCTATGCAGATACATTGTAATAAGATTCAGAGACGAGCCGTAATATACCTACTTAAGGTTTTAAACCATTTTTTCTGTATACGAAGCCACGGGCTTTGATACGATTTTGACTAAAAGTGCTTATTGTATTGATGCTTGATCTCATTCATAAGTTGTAAATGAGATCAAAAGCTACGGCTCATATTTATGGTATTTTTAGGCTTGAATGAACCATTTTCGAGGTATTTCTGTTGCTACATAAAATACTGGATACCTTTATGCAATTTACTTGCTGTATGATAACTACTTAATCAGATTAAAAAGGTTATAAATACATTTACATAGGTACACATCAAGCCTGAATTCCCAAATGGGGTAAACAGAGCAACATGAAACTTTTGATAGCCAAAGCCATGATCAATGATTATTTCATGTTTCACAACCACTTTTTACACAGTACAATTTTACAGTTTAACATTGATATCAGTAGCAGTGTCAGGTTGCTCAAAGCATAATATTGTACAACATCTGTGTTATTCTAACCCCAATACCACACGGGCATTATTAAAAAGTAGACAACAACATATTTACACGCGAATCCATGCTTCCTCACAGCGCCAGATAATGGGTGAATTACACCTAGACCCGATCCGAGTTCCAAGAAATAATTAGGCAAAACGGTCGAACAGGTAAACATTGGCGATTCGCAACACGCCCGGCTACGTGGAGCGCCTCAATCGGCCGTCCACCAAATAAGATCACTTAAATTCCGCAGCCGTAGTCTTATACCCGGTTACTAGCACCAGTTAGCCTCCCCGCGCACATATGTGGGGCGTCTTAGGTAATTACACAAAAGAAACCGACCCGAAGAAAACGTTTAAACATGGCCTCGGCCGGCTATTAGATCCGATGCAGGATAAACTGGAAATTTACTGTTCTGCCAACGTTATTGGTCTGGTAGAAACAAAACGTCCAGCGTTTTATAGCACGGCAGTCTCTAGAATTATGTTTTACTCATGCTCCGTGGCCTTGTTTTCATTTTTTATATTATTTCTGGCTTCGTTTTATTCTTTACCGGGCTGTAGCCCTTTTCGACCGCAACTTTCGTTCCTTTGTAAGCAATATCAGGAGCGAACAATCAAATCGCGCCGAAACTTTGCCCATTGGCTCGTAACTATTGTCAAAGTTGAGCACTAAATTAGGACACGGCTAATCTTTGTGTTTTTCCTGCTGACTTATCAGAAATCTTACTTCGATTTGTACCTAATTCTCGATGTTTACAATAAGTTTTAGTTTGAGATTACATTCATGAACACACGCCTGTATTTCCAAATTGGGTACGTAGAGCAGTCAAAACGCTGGACAAAATCATAAATAAGGATTTCAAGGCTTTCATCCATCTTTAGTGCAATTTTGGGTTTTATGTTGGATAAAATGTAATGGTAAATAAAGTAATATCATAACATTAATATTGAGTTTCACCAGTCCCATCGCCTGCAATCACGCTTTACAAGTTAAATTTGACCATTTAACCCACTTCTTTTAGACAAATTGTCCTGACATTTGTAAGTGTTATAAAGCATGGCCCAATGCCTAGCTGGAGCATACAGTCAACAAAAAAGCTGGCATTAAAAACTAGTTTTGTAAGTTTACTCAGCGGGGCAATAAAATTGTCAAGGTGGAAATAGCTCCTCGTCTTTGTAAGTGAGTAGCTACCTAATATTTTCCTGGAGAATGCAACGGTACTTCTGGCCGCAGCTCGGCCAACTTTGTAGGTTTATTGTCTTCGCTTGAATTAAAAAAGTTTTAGTTCAGGTCTTTCGTAATAGAACACATATTTATTGCTTGAAACGTAAAAACTGGGACCAATTTACTGTTCAAGTAGGCTTTAGAAGTTTTCTGACTGTATTTGGTATTGAAATCTTACCTACTTTTAGTTGATTTGTGACCCAATAATCAATCTGTGAACGGTTTATCCTACTAGAATGGCAGATAATGTCTGCATTTCTACGCAGTAATATTAATGTTCACGACACAACGTGACTGTTTATTTAAGATATGGAAGCAAATGTTGCCAGTAACTCAATAACTTTAATTGCTCTATAAGGTTCCATAAATAATTTTAGGCAGCTGGTCTCCTCAGCAGACGACCTTTTAAAAACAAGCAGACGGCGCGATTTTCAAGAACGTGCGTCGCCTGTAGATGTCGATCGTATTAATTGTACGCTTCTTTGTGAATAGACCTTTACCTCATTGTCGGTACTGAAACCTTTTTGTAGGATAAATTATATCAAACTCCATTTAGTGAAACTGGCTAAGAACCGTGTGGTTAGTGCGTCTGTGTGTTTAAAGTTACTATTTGGAGGCTGCGTTACGAACTTAGGGTGTGTTATAGTACATAACAAATGTTATAGGTATTTACAATGTTTGAAGTTGTATTTGTTTCAAATAATTAACATACATACATACAATCACGGCTGTGTTCCCAAATGAGGTAGGCAGAGCACACGAAACGTGACATAGACAAAACCATCATTATGACTATTTCACGCTTCGCAGCCACTTCTAGCTTAATTTTAGGTTTAAAAACAGATGGAAGAGGTAGTATTTAGTGACAGTCTGCTAGCCATGATTATGACTATAATTAATATCTCATTATTATATTATAGGTTTTCGGATTATACGTCACATAACTTTAAATACTCTAATTAGGTTATAAAATCTTTCGAGTTACTAGCGGCCACGGTTTATATCGATATTTCGTCACAAAATGTGCCTACGTATATCTTCACGAGGTAATTATTAAACCTGTTTTATTTAATAGAGTAATGCACGTATAATCCACGCGTGAGTTCTGCTTATTTATGTATGCTTCCTCTAGTTTTATTTCTTGATATTATTTTCCTTATCATCAGAATTGCGGGCAATTGGCTTTATAACTGCCATTGGTAGGTAAGTCCGCACTTTTTATGCAGTTTTTCCAATAAAATTAAGCAATTACGTAGATTGGCTGTGAAAATCATGCTGTTTTTTGCAATAGTAAGTCATAGTATATCATGAAATTAAAGAAAATGCAAATAGCGATTTAATAAACGAGGATAAAGTTTAGTCCAGGAATGAGTCACTCTTTACTCATGAATAAATCAATTGTTCATATAAAAAGCGGGTAAAAAGGAAATTCTACCCCCTGTGTGGTGGTTTAGTTAGAATAATTAATATTAGAATAATCTTGATTTCTTCCGTAAATGCCTTAAAAACTACTAAGGAAATAGGTCGGGGTAAGTTTTGGGTGACTGGCTAGTCTTTTGTCTATGTTTGAACCTAATAGGTAATATGCTGCTTTTCCCGTGTGGTGCCGGGTTAGAATAGCGCCTCCCCCTTTCTTCCCGTGGTTGTCGTAGGAGTCGACTCTGGGAAAGGGTTAGTGTATTGTGGGCGAAGGGCTAGCAACCTGTCACTGCAATATCACGTTTAACCATCTGGTTGCCCTGAAGTTGCTAAACGTGGCACTGGATTTTTGAATTCATGTGCTCTGCCTACCCCTCTTGGGAATACAGGCGTGAGAATATGTATGTATGTAATAATATGCTAAACGTCGCTATGAAGCGTCAAATAGTTCTAGTTTTGATTATATAATACTTTGTGTATTCTGCCTACCCTATTAGAGAATACAAGCTTGATGTATGTAGGTATATATGTCTTCTATCCTCGTTTTCTTTACGTAATCCTCATCTTCGAACCGAATGTTGAAAACCTAAATATTTTGTTTTCGAACTTCAATAACTTTAAAGACTAACTTTGAATAAGTTTCGTTAAAATCTAACTAAGGGCGACCGCAAGGAAACTGGCTTTAGCATTACAATCAGTCCATCTATTTATGAGCTACGGTGCCATAGGCAGATACATACACACGAGTGCACTCATTTGTCCACGTCAAACTTATTAAAACCCAGCGCTTTTAGGTCGGAGGTAAAAGAGAGGTCAATCATGTAAGTAAATGGTCTTCGATTACTGTTAAACCTTTTTACCAGACCGCCTCCCTAAAGAAGGGTACTTTTTGTTTCGACAATTGCTCAATTTCATAATGTAAAAATACCCAGAAAGGGTACTCTGGTAGCCGCCGGGTCCCTTCCATCAGCCATGAAACGTGATTTTTGAAGAGTCATATTTTTGAAGTGAAATATAATAGTGTGGAATAGGGAAGTAAATTTACAAACGGATTCAATTTTATGCTTTTGAAAGGTTTATTCGCTTCAATTTCCTATCTTTTCTCTGGTATATTCGAATTCTATCGATACTTCTGATGTGTTCTCAAAACCCACATAGTGACACATAGTGATGCGTAATAAATAGGTATATTTGATCTTTCCTACTACAATTATTGGATAAAAACTCTTAACTTTGGCCATGCCCACAGAAAAAAAGCGAACTAGGTCGTCAGTGTTGTTATTGCATTTGAAAACGTCAACCTTTTTACAAGTTTTAGTTTAGTTTCACCTGTCCCGAAGTTTTTTGTTTGTTTGTCTGTAAAGTCAATCAAATATTGCAAGTTAAATTTGATATAAATCCCGGTTACCGATTGAGCTGAAATTTGGTTTACAAATCTAGGATGGATGGTAATAAAGTAGCTATTTCTAGCCAGCAATCCTACACTATTTAAACCTCTTTTATCTTTTATGCATGAAGCTTAATTTTCATACGTCGATTGCGGAATATATAGCGCGACAAAATACACATAACATTTTTCGCTCAGCTAAAAACATTGTGGTTTATCAGATGCCATTTAAAATAAGTAATTAATTGAAGGATTACCTGTCCCTGTTGAAATTGTCCATTTTAATAATGAATAATGCAGTGCGCTGTTTGTTGATAAATACTAAAAGGGTTCCTGATTAAATAGTTTATGTGGATAAAAGCGGAATACGTAATTCGTTCGAACCATCGTTCGGTCAAAAATTATTATGGAAACTGTCAAACTTTAGTCCGGCAGTTAAATTTTACTCTCGCCAAATAATGAACAACAGAGACGTGGCGGGAAGTCATCCGTAAGTATTTTGCTTTCCTTCCATCTCTTTTCGTATTCTCTGTAGCCAATTGTGTTGCTCTGATGTCGGTTTTTAAGTAAAATCATCTAATAAGTGTAGCCAAGATTATGTTTAAGTCATCTGTATAATAATATTTTATGTTCAGTGTGTGATAATGACGACGAAATACCTAAATAAGAACATAATTATCACGTCTGTGTTCTCATACAGGGTGGGCAGAGCGCTAGGATTCGTAGCCACTTTTTGCACAATGTTAGGATTGAAAATTGAAGAATGACGTATATCAGTGACAGGTTTTTCCTCTTTTTTTCATAGTTAATTTTAATGACTGAAGTGCTCAAGCTTATATTAATTTAAGTAAGCATACGTTGTATTCATTTCTCTTGTGATTTGTAGGGCACTGTTAGAAAGAGTGTTGTTAAAAAGACGGCAAGTTTATTGCACTCCCTACCGAGAATATACAAGGAAATATTGTAATAAAAACAGATTCTTATCTGAAAGTTATATATTTCTTATTTTTCTTATCTTTGCACGCTTAACTTAAACAATAGCACCCTCTTTTTAAGAAAAAACTTATGCTCAAGCAGCTAAGTAAATTGAGAACATTCGTATTATTTTAAAGTTTGTTTCTGTTACATCAAAATAATTGCAAATGTAAAATTATAATCGAGACCCTTTCATTTTAGGTAAATAATAGAATTTTTCAAGGTTAGGTACATTAAACCAAATAACGTTAATTTATCACATTCAGTTTTGATTCTACGAAAAACAACGGTGACACGGGTGACACAATCAGATTAACATTAACACTTTACACTCACACACGTAAATTGCCGTGAATATGTGGAAAGGGTTATTCCATGATCTTTCGTTACAATTTTTTTAATACATCTACCTACTTATTTAATAAAATACTGCAGTAACAATAAAGCAATGTTACATTTTTTGCTATGCTTAATTAAATAAACTCTAATAGAATAAACATCATAAATACTTAATAATATGGCAATAACAATGTATTGGCAGCATTGCCTTTTCAAATCACTTTAACAATAAATTCTACTAAGCGGTAATCCTTCACACCCTCTTTTTCAATCTTAACTTGACGCCGTTGGTAGATTCGGTGATTATTCTATGGGCAAACTTAGGCTCGTCTTCAGGATTGCCAGGCAGCACCTCGTACCTCCGTAGGAGATTAGAAAGAGTAGCTTTCATGGCCACCCAAGCGTAACGGAAACCTAGAACAAAATATTTGTTTTACAAAAATGTTTACAATACAAGTAAGTTTGTAATGCTTTGTTGATACCAAAAAGAAAAAAACATGCAAAGAATATGATGATCACAACAAACGTCTTTATCAATTAAAAGCGATCTTAAGCTGACAACCTTTAAAAAGGAATGTAGAATAAACAGCTCGAATCAGATGAAGTCCGGTTTTATTGCAAACTTGCAATCAATTGCTCTTTTTTTTACCTAACACATCTCAATAGTATAACACATCTCGCCTGTGTTCCCTAAGGGTCCAAAGGCAGAGTATGAAAAACGTTGCACTGATTTTTCTCCAGACTATTTAAATTTCGGGAACCAACAAATCAATGTGGTATCTTGTTCTTGGGCTATGGTACTTACCGATGCAGTTCCTAGGTCCAGCGCTGAATGGCACGAATGCGTACGGATGCATGCTGTTGAAGAATCTCTCGGGCTTGTACTTCTCGGGTTCCGGGAACACTTTAGGGTCAGCGTAGAGAGCTTCATAGTAAACCACCACCTGGGTTCCTGGAGGAATGATCCTGCCATCTGAAATAATGATGATATTATTAGAATAATAATGATTTGTATCTCATAGAGTTCCGTGACTAGAGGGAGTGGAATAGATACCAAAGCAGAGTAATCGCATTTGAAATGGCAAAAAAAAACTGGAAAAACGGTACGAACCTTTTAAGGGCAGATCGTTTTGTAATTGTCGTCCAATCTTAGTCACGGTGGGGATGACGCGAATGCTTTCCTTGATTACAGCTTCTAGGTACTTCATCTCAATCAGGTCATGGTTGGTGGGGTTCCTCAGTTTGTCATTGTTGAAAATGGATTCCTGTTCTTCGAGTACTCTCTTCTGGATTTCTGGGTATTTGGCTAAGCAGTACAAGGTGTGTGTCATGGTCATTGTGGTGGTGTAGTGGCCCTGAAAAATTACACGTCATTAAAATGTCTACACTGTTACGTGTGATTATACTGCATGGTGTCGGGATAAAATAGCACCTCTCCATTTCATCCGTGGATGTTGTAAGATGCGACAAAGGAAATAGGTTTAGGTATGCTTCAATGCTTCAGGCAACAGGCTAGCAACCTGTCACTAGTATACCTCTTCAATCTGTTCATAAACCTAAAATTATGCAAAAAGTGGCTACGAGGCGTGAAATAGTCGTGGTTTATGTCATGTTTCGTATGCTCTGCATTAGTCTGCATAACCCATTTGAGAACACAGGCGTGATTGTATGTATGTATTAATATACAGTTTGTAACTTACGGTGAAGCAAAGAAGAGTGATTTCTTCGTTGATGGTCTCATCAGGAGCGGGATCGCCATTAGGCAGGGTACTCAAGAGTAGAGAATCCAACAGACAAGCTTGCTCAGATACTTTTTCGTGAACTAAGGTCTTCACATCTACACTAGCATCCCTGTTGTTGCTCTTGATGTCATCGATGATTTTGTTCAGCTTTACTCTCCTTTCCTTAATAAGCTGCGCAAAATAAAAATAATTTAGAGAACTTTGATATGATAATCACTTTAATTTAATCATCCTTGAACGTTATTTGTTTGTATTAATCTTAGATTATTTTCAATGTCTACCTTGTCACTGTAGCCTCGAACGGTTTTGATTGTGTCCATCATTTCCTTGTAGATTGGAGTTAGTTTGAAGATGAAGCTGATGTTCCTCCAGTAGGAGAAGTAGTTTTCAGTGGCAATTTTAATGATTCTGTGAAAAAAAATTCATTCATTTTATACTTCCTTACTGGTGTTATGGTTAAATTAAGCATAAAAATGGCATTATTGTGGGAAAAAAATAAGTATCTACTCTCTTTACCTTCCACTAGCATCCAAGTAAGGATGATCCGGGTTAGCCAGCATGTTGTGGTCAACTCCCATCAGAGTGTTGCACAGAATATCGAACATGAAAGGTCTGAGGTATCTGTACAGGTCAACAGGTGCCTTGTCCACATGTTGGTCCAGGACCTGGTTCAGAGCACCCATGCGAGCGTTTACCGCCTCCACGCGAGCTTCCAAGGTCTTGAAGTGGAAACTGGGAGTCATCAGTTTGCGGGTCGACTTCCATCTTTCACCTGTAAAGATTTTTTCAATTAAATAATAAAGTAAGTAAGTAAGTAAACATGTGTTTGTTTAAATACAGTGTATAAAGGAGCCGCAATAAGTTTCGCTTCTTTAGTGTTTGGTTACCGTTTTATTCCAGGTCGTAAATTGTTTGTAAAGGCCAGGCTACACAATACTGCTGTACTATGCATTAATGCCCTGGCTTAAAGCGTTCTGCGCTTGAAAGAGCCAAAGCGGCTCGCCGCAACAAAATGAAGTCTTGTTTTTCCGGCAACGGCTAAAACTGACTTAGGTATTGTCTTAGCTATTGTTATTGTATTAGGCCATACCTTCGGATGTTGAGACGGAGTTTCCGAAGAACGGCATCATTGCAGCATTCCTCTCTGTCGGTTTAGCCAGCTCTGTTGGATGACCCAGGATGGACTAAAAATAAAAAATGCGAATAAAGTAACAGTCAAATGATGCATTAACTATTATTGTTATTTTTATAATTCTCAAGTAACTACAGCAGCCTAGCAACATGTCACTGTTATTCCTACCAACTCAAAACCTAAAAAAGAAAAATATGCTAATAGTGGCCACGAAACATGAAATAGTCATTGTTTTGTCTATGTAGCGTTTCGTGTAATGTAGGTATGTATGTGATGTAACTACAGCAAGATTGAAATATTGTAAGATGTGTAAATCGAACTAAAAATAAAAATCAGTTTTGTTTTATCTACTTAAATAAATCAATGATTAATATGTATTTTTATTTGTTTGAAAATTTAAGAGTTTACTACATGTTTATTCCTTATGTAGTTTTTCTTACTCAGACAATCACAAACAGAAACATGAATTATTAGGGCAATTGAACAGACGCGTGTTTCCGTAGCATTTGTCCTTATATCCGGGAATCCCGCGCACACAAAACTTGCTACAAAGATTATGTTGAATTTTTAGAATACCTTATAAATAAATAAAACAATCAGTGTATTACAAATTTATGACTATTGCTGTTATCTCGTTAGCGGATAATCCGCCGGCTTACCGGAGATTAATTTTATCAATTCCAAATTAACGGAACGATTGCATTCGGACCGTGACGCTTCTTTGTTTTAATCTCTGAACGACGGTTTTGGACACTGTTTGGCATTTGTTTGTAACAACTTTTGTTTTTATTTCAAATAATAGTATGGAATATGAGACCACTATTCTGGTCTTTCACATAATTCCCTATCAATCTACTTATATAGGTCATCCCGTTATCTCCACCTAGTTTTTAATACATTTTCCTTAATAAATTGTATGTATGTATGAGTATATCTTTAGTATTATATTAAGACTGAAAGCAAACTTATCTCATTATGAGATCTCTGCCAGTTAACCTATGAGCGATTGAAAAGATATCCTTAAATACATATATAAAAAATAATTAAGTGAAGTTAATGTCACTTACGCCAACATCGTCGGATTCACACAGCATCACCCACTCTTCGGAACCAACCGTCAGCCGGTAGTTAGTCATTCCATGCTTTCTCCACAAATCCATCAGAATTTTGGACACACCTGCAAATAGTACATGACGTTTAAATTATACTAAGCAAAAATTAGACTAGTATTAGGATTAGATGGACTGTTAAATTGTTTGGAAAATTTGCATCAAGTTCTTTTGTTTGCTCGGTGATCACATAAATAAATTCGTTTAATCACAGTATGCTCTATTAAATAATAAAAACATAATAAAATAATACAAGACATAAAAATAGGGAGATGAGGAAAAACGAGGACTCCCAGGCGATCTCTAACAAACAAACGAAAAATAGATAGGTATTTATTTTTCACAAAACATTCAATGCTATGAATTATTTTAACTTTGCTATACCTTGTTATATTTTATGAGGAAAATTGCATTTTAACAAATGAATTAAGAAAAAAAAACAAGCCGTGATTTAAAACTTGTGTTCCAATTTCGAATGCTACTAACCGTCCGAATCGAAGCCCAGTGCAAGAGCATTTCCTATGATAGGGAATCCTTTGTCTCCGTTGAACTTGCTGAGGAGCGCCCAAGCTCTCGTGCTCTTGCGCATGTAGTCGTGCAGAAACACCAACGCCACCAGCACACACACAAGCGTAGCTACGAAGATCATTGTCGTGCTGAAATCAATCATTTTGCCGTCAGTAAAAAATATACGGACGTAGAACTGCAGCAGTGTGCAAATGTTGTACACCCAAATTAAACGCCAGATAACGGTCCGCATAGTTTTTAAACAATTTCTTATCGAATTAACTCAAGCATAGCAGAGACATTTCAAGTACAAATCTATTCACCAATCACACGCTAATGCTGTTGATAAGCCTGGTTCACCCTTACGAAGAGATAATTGTACTTTTCAAACCCATTTACCAAAATTATTAAGACTTCAAAACACTAACTTTTGTTTTAGTACGAGATTCTCTACGGAAATTTTGAAGTTTTTTTAATTTCACATTTTTTTACTATTTTTTATTTCGCGGATGTCGTGAGAGGCGGCTAAGGAAATAAGTTAAGGTACATTTTAGGCGACTGGTTGGCTACTTCTTAGCATAAAACAAGAAAAAATGCCAGAAGTGTCTACGAAATATGAAATAGTCATGGTTTTGCCTACATAGCGTTACGTTTGCTCTGCCTACCCCACTATGGAATACAGGCGTGGCTTATGTATGTACGGTATGTATTTCCCCCACCCATGTGCCAAAATCTTAATGACTTCAAAATTCAAACTTTGTTTCAGCACGAGTGTAAGTAAACTTTGAGTTATTTGAAGTTTTATTTTACTTATCAATAAAATTCACGTCGGCATGATACGATTTCTTGATAACTTTGCTGCTCTGAGTTTGCAGTAAGTGCATCCCCGTATGCAGTTTTGACTAGTTGATAAGTTTTGTTTAGTTTGAGACTCCGTGAATCTCCCGCGTGCATTTATTTATCCCATTAGATAGTGCACGTATTTTAAAGTTGAACGATGTTCGGAACATCGTTTTATTTAATCAAAGAGTATGTCTATATACTGGTAAGTTAACACTGTATAGTTCTGAAAACTTAGTGTAATAACTATATAAAAAAGAGACTGTGAATTTAATATAAAATAGGTACGACAACATAACAATCATGCCTGTGTTCCCAAATGGGGAAGGCAAGAGCACACAAAACGAGACTAGCTACTTTTAGCATTATTTCAGGTTAAAAACAGATGGAAGATGATGGAGAAGATGAAGAGAATGGAGAGGTGCTATTCTAACCCGACACCAGACAGGATAAAAAATATGAAAAAGTCTAAAACGAAACACTGAACGATATGTGATAGTTAAATGTTACAAAACTTTTAACTCGATCACGCATTAGCAAGTCTCTCACGCGTAGGAAATCTTGTGCAGAGTAGTGGCGCCGTACGTCAGCCGCATACCCGCAATCGTATTACCTTAATCACAATATTGCTCCGAGGAGGGCAGTTTGTATGTTGTCGTAATGGGCCCCCACTATGTTACCCCGCCCTACCATATACCACACCTGGCTATTTGTAAGCCACGCTTTAGGAACACGAAAGGATCTATTACCTAGTAAGTAGAAGAAGAATTTGTTAAGTTTCTTACGTTTTTGCGAGATTTCGCGCCGGGTTTAATATAGGAGGCAGAATTATTACATGATGTACACGCCTGTGTTCCCTAATGGATGGGCAGAGCATGTTTAGCATAATGTTAGGTTTAAACATAGGTGAATGAAGTACAAGTGACAGTTTGTTAGGCTGTCGCCTAAAACCTACCTAAACCTGTTTTTCCTAGCCGCTTCTTACGGTACTCACGGAAAAAGTGGTTTTAAACCCGACACCACACGCGAAAAGTAATTATTTAATTATGTAGTTTAAAAATTTAACTTTTATTTCTTACCCCTATTCCTAACTAGAATATACTCGTAACAAAAAAGATCATCAATTCGAATTTCAAAACTAACAGATTTCTTTAGGCGCGCTTCTATTTGCAGCCAGTAGGCAAGGAAAGCTTTTATCAAAAGTTTCAAAACTCAAAAAAGAACTTTTGCGGCAACAGATCTCTTTTGTTTTAATGAACTGTTCATTACTAGAGCTGCATAAGCAGACAGCATCCACGATGATGAGGCATTTGAAATAGTAATTCGGCCATTTGCAATTAGCGGGAAATTTTGTTAAGCGCGGGCAAGTTGCGGCGCTGATCAGCCGCTGGCACGTCGGGACTTCCTAACACTCATTAATTTCTTTCAAGTCCCGGCCTCCAACTTCGCCGGCTCTTTCACACCAACAATTATTAAGGAATTACTTTTGGTTCATTATTCTGCGAAAATTACGCACACACTCGTTAGACGTATTTCCGATTGAACACATCGCAAGTTAATTGTAACTTCTTGTTTGAAACTAGAGCTATTAGATAATACTGTTGATTGCCTGTAAACAAATGTTTGCGGAGTGGCTTTTACCATAACGAAAGTCGAATTGGATACGAAGAAATAACAACGGTTTCAATTTATTTTTAGTCTTGCTGAGAGCCTGTTAGCGAGAAATGTATTGCTGGAACTACCGGGTCCAAGTTTGAAGAGAATCAGTGGCGGGTAACGTTGTTGGCTACGTTATGCAGTAAAGTTTTAATCGAATTAACTTTTCAATAAATCTGGCCTAGTTGCTGTACGCAAAGTATATTAATAAACTATGGATAGTAGATACAAATAATTGAATAAATCCGTGTCTACGTAGACACGAAACTTTTGATTGTTAGCAAAAAAAAGACAAATAAACTTACATAGTAAAATAAAATCCTGAACAGAATGGTACCACGAAGGAGCCGAAAGTATAGAAAATAACACTGTTAACTAACTTATATTCTGAGGAGACCGCAGAATATTAAAAAAAATATTTCCCGCACTGCAAGAGCACGACGCAACTTGCTGAGAGGCGCGCAGGAAACAAATTAATTACACAAACAAAGTTCGCCCGTATATATTACGACGGGGATGACTCCGCGACTACTTAGAGCTTATGCTCATAACGGAATCTGAGTAATGATGTTAGGTATAATTGAGACGTGGCTATGCCCCACGGGGAACGAGTTCGCACCTCGCATACCGAACAGCCGCCCCCTTCAGCCCACTTTGTCAGTGTTTACACAACAAGGCATTTGCTTTAATTGTGGAACTGGTGTCGCTTTCACAATCTCGACGTTACAAGTTTCAGTCATTTTCGAGGAATAACATACGCGGCGGGAAATGCTGATAAGACGGTAGGAGTTGACGTGGTTTTTTTTCACTGTCAGTCCGTCGTTTTTGATTATTTCAGGAACTGCAAATACTATGGACTTGATGCTTTGGAATACTTGGTTAAAAAATAAAGTCAATAGTATTCATTAGGTTTCCGTAGGTACGGCCAGGGACTTTAATTCATGGGCCACCATAGAACCTTTTCATAGAAAAAATATTACAATTTCCCTTGATAATTAATGGGATGTCACTATGACGTTTACTGGGAATTGATTCCATGGTGGCTCATGAATTAAAGTCCGTGACTGTACGAAAACAATAAAAGTAAAAAAAAATACCTCAAGATTCATTCAATATTCGCATGCTATTGCATTCGTTGTTAAATTTAAAACAATAGACGTTATAAGCATGAAATGAGATAAATTGAGAAAATTGAGTGAATTTGGGTTGAGAATGACACCTCTCCATTTCATCTCTTCCGTGGATGTCGTAAGAGACGACGAGGGTCATAGTTTATGGTATATTTTAGGCGACAGGCTAGCAAAACTGTCACTACATTACCTCTGAACTTAAAATCTAGAAAAAATGCTAGATATGGCTACTACTCATTGATTTTGTCCATGTAGCGTTTCGTGTGCTATTTGGGAAAACTATATGATGTGTGATCTAAGCGAGATAAAACATCTTGGATAAAAAACAGTAAGGTAAAGTTACCAATGCTCGACGCCTCAACGCCCAGTAGATGACACCCATCTATCACCTGTCCTACTATGAGGTATAAGGTTGCAAGTGCTAAGTATTGGGTCAATGTCGAGCACAGGGACGTTTACTTTATAGTAATTGTCCAGTAGGTACATAATTGACTATGACAATATATGAATGAACTAAAAAAATCTAATTAGTTTACGACCTAGGATAACCTAGAAAACATCTGTCGCAAAGTGCACGCAGGGAATACCCTCACTGACTAGGCACTGCTGTGAGCTAACCGCCATTGCGTAATTCCATCGATTAAACTATCAAAGTGTACTAAATAACTACGGGAAATACTACGGAATATTAGAACTACTTCCTTCCTTAACTCAGGTTTTTTAGGGTTCCGTACCTTTACAAGGAAAATGAACTGTCTTTTCTTTTATCTTCCGATTTTAATGCGGTTTTTTTTTGTTTGAAAGTTATATCAGTCGAGAGTGTTCTTAGCTATGTTTGGTAGAATTCGGTTCAGGTCTTCAAGGTCATCAGGTCGTTTGTTAGGTGTGATAGGAATGTTACACGTTCAGTAAGCTCACCGAGTTGGGGCTCGTCGGGTTTTTAAAAAAAAAAAAATTGGTTATCTCCAGGAAAGCTTAAAGATTGCAATAAAATTGATACTAAACTTGACACAAAACGCTACATAGTAAAAAAACCATGACTATTTCAGGGTTCGTTGTTATTTCAAACTAAAAATGTATGTCATTTTCATCCAAATAGATAATTTTCATAAGTCATGAAAAGTTTCTTCAGTGTTTAGAGTTCTTTAGGTAAGTAGTTGATATTAACTTTTTTCCGTTGTTACACAAAAAATATTAAGTAGAGCTTTGATCAACTCTGATTGAACAATTGGCGCATCTATTCTTGATGAAATTCTAAACAATTGGTTTTTCTATAAATGTAAACTTCTGGTGCTGGGTGAACTTTTGGACTCTTGGATATATTTTTTGTGTTACTCGATATCTCGAAAACCCGTGGACCGATTTTCAAATATTTTTTTTAATCGAAAGGGTATAACTCGAAATTGGTCCCATTGGCACGACACCAGAATCTGATGATGGAATCTGGGAGAAATCGAGGGAACTCTTTAAATTTTATATGGAGATGTACGGCGTTTTCGGTAATTTGTCGATGAAGTCAAGATTTTACATTCAGTAAACAGTATACTTTCAAAATATTGCTAATTTGAAGTCGGTTTTTTTTTGTTTAAAATTATTTACATTTGATTTTACGGTCCATTTTGAACCATGTTTCAAAGATGTACATTAGATTGTCCTTGAATTCAGTTCAATGTGAAGGGTTCTTCTTCGCTGTCACATTACTTGTTCGGTGACGTACGGTCATGATCACCCGAACTCGGCAAGGGTGAGCTGTTTTCAGAGTTTGCATATCATGGACATATCCTTGGTATTCATTCATAAGTAAAGAAATTATTTTACGAATGCTGCCTTCCTGTTAAGATCTTTTGGCATAAAACAAATTAATTGATGGCAAATATATCCACATGCTACTATAATAGTTATTCAGATGATATGATACTTTATTTAGCTCAGTTTATTTCAAGGAAATATTTATTTTTAGAAAGAAATATAACTGCATTCAAAGATTTTTCTAACTTTGCTTGCCGCGCAAGGTTAATCGAACTAGCAACTTTTTGTCTTGTATCCACATCTTAGCTTGATTGATCTTAGGTTGATAAAACTTTTTATTTATTTATTTCAAAGGTGTATCAATGTTAATACCTACACTAAAATGAATTACACAAAAATACCATTAGTTAAATAGTTTGTATGAGTTAAAAACATTATTTTTCAGCGGTAACCCTTGCGTTTTCAATGAATCTCCAACACTGATTACAGGGTGTGATCATCACCGGGAATCCCCACACTTTACGTCATGCGGCCCACGATAAGGCAGTGTAAGAATCGGTCCTCCGACCGCAAACGCAACCTTTCCATACGTCACGACACGTACTTCGCCCTCGATAAAAGATGGGAGATGAGCGATAAAAAGAATGAAAGGACAACATTCCGTTCGTTTAATCTTATAACCAATCTAATTATTTTCTGAATGATGGGATGCGCTTTGCGAACCAATGTAAAGTAGGTATGTGAGAGTAAGTATTAAAAGCTAGAGATCAGATATTTTTTGTGTCCTAAGTACCTTTTGTCACACTTTTTATAACTAGATAAAATAGAAAAAAAGTTCACTTAGTGCAATAATCCACTCTTTCCTTCTTTCTTACTTCCCTTCCATTCGTATTTTCCTTTCTTTTCCCTTCTTCAAAAATAATTTGACTTTGTCACACCATCCTTTAGCATATTCTAGAAGTGGCCGCGAATCGTGTCACTATTGAGGGACAAGATGGTAGTCTGGCGCCTACAGCATACCTAAACCTTTTTCTCCTCAGTAACCGCTTACGACATTAACAGAAGAAATGGAAAGATGTTATTCTAAACCTGAAACCACACGATCAATTTGACTTCACCACGTCTATGGCCACGTAAGTATACAATATTGAGTAGCATTGTTGAATTATTGTAAAAGAAGGCACTGATCACCTCAGTATTACATGTATGAGCTGAAAATAGCTCAAATGACGATTGTTTTGAGTTATACGTATTATTTTTTACGTATTTTTCCTAAGGTTCGTGCTACAGAGTTTCCTCGTGCTGGATTTTCCACTTGCTTACAGACTCAACCATGTAACCAAGAGTAAACAACAATGTGGTTAATTACGGTGCTCTGTTAAACTTTGAACTCAAGATTACATACCTTTCTACGTAAGCAATGATAATCTTTGACCTATCGATGAGTAACATCGATTAATGGAATTTTAGTCCATGTTCAGCGTCATGTTTGGGGAGTGCTGTATAGGAAATATAAACTTTTCGACTCTAACATTACGGTTTATTTTATGTAGAGTTATGTAGTATAGAACTCTCTCTATTGGAAGTATTTCCCACAATTTTAACAAGCTTCCATAAGCATGCTCACTTGTGATACATTAACTATAGTTATTTTCATTAAAATAACCCGCTGTCCAATTTTTTTCGTTTCGTGTGATGTATAGGTACTTAATTGGTCTGAGGATGAGGCTTGCTGTAATTGGGCCTACTTTGGTTCACGGGGAAAACCATATCCATTGCAAAAGTCCAAGCCGGTTCGGCTTCAGATCAATGCACTTTGGGTTTCCCGTCTTGAGAAAGCTTATCTGAAACATGTTAACAGGTACATGAATCATAAACGTCTTCCCAAATTAGGTATGCTGAGGACACGAAACTTTACATAGCCAGCTACGACAATTTCTCGTTTCATAGCCACTTTTAGCGTAATTTTAGGTTTAAACACAGATTAAAGAGATACAAAACTGACAGGTTACATACATCACGCCTGCATTCTCAAATGCGATAGGCTGAGCGTACGAAACGGTACATAGTCAAAGCTATGACTATTTCACGTTTCGTCGTCACTATTACATAGTTTTAGGTTGAAAAGTTGATGAGAGAAGTAGAATAGCTACAAGTTGCAAGAATGTCGCCGAAAGCATACCCTTTAACCTATTTTCGTAGTCACCTATTGGGATATTCACGGAATGGTTTACCCTTGAAATGTCGACAAATTTTTCATCGAATTTTAGTTCAAAGTCAACGTTTGGCACTTTTTCATTTGATCGATTATTCATTTCATCGAACATTTAAATGGTGCATTTTCATAACATCGATTTTTATTAGGAGTAAATTTTATTTAATAATCACTTTATTTCACATATCTTGTTTTTGATATTTATTATTTCATATTTTATCATTTTATATTTTATTATTTCATATTTTATTATTTTATATTTTATTATTTTATATATTTACGTTTTACGTACGTGACGAACAAAACGCAATGCACTCGTGAACGGATGTGGGTAGATAATAATAATGAAGTATTGTACTAACCTAACCTAACCTAACCTAATCTACCTATATCTGCCAGCTATTTCGTTTTGGTCGTCATAAAAAAAATAACCTTAACCTAACCTAATCTACCTAAATCTGCCAGCTATTTCGTTTTGGTGGTCATAAAAAAAATAACCTTAACCTAACCTAATCTACCTATATCTGCCAGCCATTTCGTTTTGGTGCCAGCTATTTCGATTTTGTGGTAATAAAAAAATAACCTTAACCTAACCTAATTTACCTATATCTGCCAGCTATTTCGTTTTTGTGGTCATAAAAAAAAATAACCTTAACCTAACCTAATCTACCTATATCTGCCAGCT
>BHDV01013299.1:478704-489401 GCA_005406045.1 Adoxophyes honmai
TTGCTCTTATAATTGTTATAATTATGTAATGAATAGTTGATGAAGACATAATACTCCAAGTGATAATCTTTATACTGAATATTCTGTAAATCGTTTTCGATGAAATGAAATTCGATGACAAGTTTGTCGACATTTCAAGGGGATACCTCACGGAATACATGGATAAGTGTTATTCTATGTAAACATAAGTAAGTCTAAGTAAACAAATAGCACTACCTATTCATAAAAAAACCAAGATTAGTTAGGTTAGGTAGGTAGAGGTTTATACGTTTTTTCTATACACCTATACGATTGCCATAATCGTTCAAAAGAATTCCACGTAGCAAGTACCGAATAGGGCAATACTTTTTTGTTATTGTTTGTTAACTTTACTCTCAAGTTAAAATAAATATGTGGGAGTAAATAAATAATTGTTATTTCATTCATTGTTCGTTTTTTAAAGCGTCATCCATCCATGATTATGGGAAACTGCATTTGTCCACTACAGTGCGTCACGGATGAATCCATATAGGGAGGAAAATAGTATTAATATCATTCATTCATGTTTGTCAAGATTTGCTTACCTGCGCGTCAAAAAACCGTTCAAACAAGGAAATGTTTCATTAATTCCTAGAACGAGGCCTAATTTAACCCGTCGTTCATATTTTGTTGTGTAATCGAGCCGCTTTATTATGTTGTAAACATGAATGGGTTAGTTTTGTCTTTGGATACTTTTAAGCGGCATTTTCAATGAAAGTTATTTTAAGTTTTAAGTCATACCGAACGTAACTTCCTATAGATGCGCTTTAACAAACAAATGGTATTTTTGCACGCAATGAAGATTTTTCTAAAGCAGAACAGTTTTTGTGTGCCGGTGTTCTCATCATCATCAACATCTTCAAACATAGTACGTCCATTGCTGAACATAGGCCTCCCCTTTGGACTTCCATTGGTACCGGTTGGAAGTGACCTGCATTCAGCATCTAATACGCTGCTGCTGTGCTGTAGAATCTGACTCGTGTGATTTAGTACCAACTTAACTTTGGAACTAAAGATAACATGACATTATGTCACCTTAACGCCACATTAATTACTTACAGTCGACTGGAAATGGGATTAAGCTGCTAATCCGCGCGATACCCACACTGATTTTCCCATCATGCTTGATTAATTTACTTTCAATCATGTATAAAACTGATATCATACCATATACCTATTGAGTAAGGTAAATGTACCAATGCTCGACGCCTCAACGCCCAGTAGATGACACCCATCTGTCACCTGTCTTACAATGACATAAGGTTCCAAGTGCCATGTATTGGATCAGTGTCGAGCACAGGGACGTTAACTTTATAGTCCAAAAACTTCGTGCGCAATCGACCCTAGGAAAGGGGTGGTTCGGGGAATTGCAGGGGAGGCGGGGATTTACTTAATTCATAATGTACTATTGTGAATTAAGGGCCATAAAAAGGATATCGCTAACGAGAGTCTGTTAGAAACCCATCAGTCATTTAAAAAAGTTATTCAACATGTAATTCATTCTGCTAAAAACTGGCCAAATGAATTGTAACCTGTTTTAAGACCTCACATTTTTATTTATTTAAAAGTATTAATATTTTATAGAATATTAATAAATTACCATTGTCTTTAAATAGTCCTAATCTTGGTTAAGTGTGTCTATTTCACGTTTCGTGTGCTCTGCCTACCCTATTCGAGAACATAGGCATGATTGTATGTATATGTATGTATATTTTACGTACTGGAAGCAAGTTAAACCGTTAATTTCGAATTCCTACGTAGTTGTCAACACATTATGAAAATAATCGTGTCTGCGTTACATAATCGACAGCAGACAAATAACAATATAATTTATGCGAGTCACGTCGTCCGATGAGCTGATCGCAAAGTGTGAAATTATCCTCAAGCCAGTAGAGTCCCGGTTTAGCGACTGGCGTGTTCCCGACGAGCGTCGGATTGGATTGCGGGACGCGGACGTGCGCCAATCTTCTAGCTTTCTCTGTTTGCAACTCCTATATGAAATTATAACTTTCCTACTTGCCCGACTCCATTTCGCATCTCAAACCATTAGAGTTTGCTTAAATTTAGATGCACTTTGCTCCACTCTCGCAAACGTGTGGTTGAAACGTGCGTTGAAAGAGCGATCGTCAAAGTCTAATGAATGTGTATTTTTAAACTAAACTTTGCGATTCCGTATAGCATCGAAACCTATTGCACTTATTGCTATCCATTCCTATCTGTCCACTGATTTAGTTAATGCTACACTCGCAGAATCCTATTCTTGATACGGGGCCACCTGAATGGAAAACCGAAAGGGATCTACGTATTGCAAGCTGGGTACTCAGAGTGACGATGTCAATGACAAATGACAATCACGACAATCCGTCGTGATTGGATGAGAACTTGGAGCTTAACTGATTTTCGCAATTTGATACATTGCGCCTAGTAACATAAACGGTAGTGTACCCACGCCCGGACAACCTAGGTAATTATACAAATTCATTCACATTTAAAATTCTTGTCGGAAGAGTGACAGTGAGCACATTATAACAGGCAGCTTAAATTGGCGCCGACAAGCACGGCCAAAAGTACAGCATATAGCGGACATATTTGGTTCACCGCGCATACTGTGACTCTAATCATGAGTGCCTATGGCTTTTTAATAAAATAAAGTTAATAAAAAATAATCACCACTTATTCTACCTACAATCAATAATAATGTAGTGTGTACAGGATCACGACTAGAGTTATTATTTGTATTACTTAATAAATTAAATGGTTGTAAGTAGTCTAAAGTTTGTAAGTACATAGTTTGCCTTTCTGCTTTACCATTTTTAACATTACGTTTTCTGTTTTAATTTTTACCCCATGTGTGTGTTTAAATACCTTAATGATGTCAATAATATACTGCTTGGTCACGGTAACATGGCGTAATGGCTATTATAGGCAATTAATAACTTGAGCTGTTGACTGATACAGCCAATATTCTACAGGGTTCTAGCATCTACCTACTACTACCGCTCCCCTTCCACCATCCTATTCCTGTTGTCTATCTTCTCACTGCTTGCTGTCTAATATCCTGCTGAACCTTGTTGTCTGTTGATCCGGCTGACAGCTCTAACGGCTCTCTGCGGTGTGTAAGGGGAGTGGCATACTTTTCTATTTACTCAAACTCACCTCTTCTATTATACTCTATAGTGTAGAAATACTCCATTTTTCCACTGTAAGTATTTGGCCCTACAATTATATTGTTAGTCGTTAGATTTGTATTTTATTAGGATACATGGTTGTACACTAGTCTACGATACGATGAAACAGCTAAACCACGATATTCTTCAATCTCCTAACCAAGGAGCCACAGCTCCTTGAATTCCTGATACGAGTTAACAGCGACCTTTTTCTTCATTAGGTCGCATCTAGATTAACTTCTTCCTCTTCTCACTTCGCAATCCTTCCAAAAAGGTCTTAAAATATTTGTGTCCTATAATATGTCCACTCATGTTCCGCGTCAATTTTTTTAAATACAGCATCATAGTTGAACCTAAAAACCGTGAGATTTACTTATTGTGAAATAAAATGGATACAATCACGTCTTTATTTAAGTGAGTGTCTATGCGTTTTATTTTATCAAAGCGTTAAAATGAACATGATAGTTTTTTCTGTCACCTAAATTACTTTGTTTCAAAAACCTTGCACCTGACATGGTTTGTTAATATGGTCGTAACTGTCCACATCAAGTGCGTATTATATAACACGGGCTTCCCGGTACCGCAGGAATGAAACCGGTTTAAAGTATAATCTCAGCCGTCTGGTACTTCCATTGAGAGCCGCTGGGAAACCCCAAGTTGGTAAACAACTAATTACTCATAATGCTAGACTAGCCGTCGCCGAACAAATTACTTGCCCATTTATGTGTATACTTACGAGTCACCACAATATTCATAAACAAACGACAATCGTTTGACGCGCCCAAGATCCCCGAGACGTATTTGATAAGTAATTCACCGTGTCATATTCCTCTTCAGGAAGCAGGTAAATTTGATCCCAATGCGATTATAATTAGAATGTCAAATACATTATTCAAGGAATCAGGATAATCTCAAATTTAAATTAAACATACGATAAACCCGAACGTTAATAATCATATTCTCCTGGCAAAGTTACTTCGCAGGAAGTTTCTTGAGTTGCGGAGCCTTTAGCTGATTACCCTCAGTTTAGTCGTAAATGTAAAATTTGCGCTGGAAATTTCGTTTGATTTAACAAATTAGCTTTCTTGTTACAAAGTTTCTCCTCAATATTTTTTCTAGCTGACTACTAAACCTAACTTTTCAGATTGTTAACTAGAATTCGACTGACGCGTTTTAATAATTCGAGAGAGTCAATAACTCGCCTGAAGGTACTACGAAGATTTATTAGTCGCCCTCATAACAGCTAAAATCAATTTTGACGGTTTACACCGGATAGACTACGCTCCGTTAAATTAATACGTCGTAACGCCGACGACCTCGTCTGCGGATTTCATCCAAACATTCAAATTAACATTAGAACAACCCGATGTTGGATTTAATCCACTAGAACAATATCATTGTTAACATTTCATCGCTCCTGGTTACGGCGCGTCTGCGATATTTAGTAGCTGGTGCTTAGTTAATTAAATTAAGCAGTCCGTTGAGGAGTCGGTGCCATTATTATAATTAATAATGTACACACTCTGGAGTTCGCCTTACGCACGTGCCCGTGAAGCGCTAACACGGGAGATGTCCTTAGCTAGTACTTACATCACATTTTACTGCACTGTCCAGCGAGGAGCGAGGTTTACATGTTCCACGCATGATTATTCTCATGTCAAACCTTGTAAAGCTTTCAGGCTCAATTCACACCAGAAGAGCGGCGAAAGGCGGCGAGGCGCAGCGACCCGCTCCGTGGAGGATGCGCGAGGATTCCTGCGACTGCTCGAGAAGCCGCTGGAATGCGTAGGACGTCGCTGGAATTTACATATTGACAGACAGCGGCCGTCGCGACTACTCGAGCATCCTCGGGCATTCCCGCGACAGCTCGCGCAGTCGCACGGCTTTGTTTATCGAATGCGCTGGAATTCCCGCGGATCCGCGGGCATCCGCGAGCATCTTTAGAGTTTCTCATGCGATAATAAGTCTCATTGTAATGAAAATAAAGTTGAAATTCTCATGACACTGAAACTGCGCTCCGCCTCGCCGCGCTTCGCCGCTCTTCTGGTGTCAATTGAGCCTAACAAATTCAAACCAAACTGTCATGTTCGTAAGACAAAACATAACAGCGAAGCGCTTCTTGTGCCCAGTATAGTATCGTCAACATACGCAATATTCCCAGTAAGAAAAACGTACGTTTCAATCTCCTGTTAATAGTGTTGTCTGCTCGCATCGCATGGTACTCGCGATTAGTTCTTCCGGTGCTCCGACTGACGTTGCTTATCTATTAATAATCACTCACTAATATTGTATATGGGAAAGTGAATTGGCTCTTTGCTCTGATTGTTATAATGCCCTTACATGTCAGTTTGAGCTTAAATTTACTTGACAATTTTGCAGGCGGCAGACAATGCTCTGTCAGTATTTTCTGGGACTTGGCAAAATTAAATCATAATATTTTTTGGGTAAATAAAGGCTCCTTCCGGTGTCTTTCTTGCTAGCGCTGTCAGAAAAACTATGATTGCCAAGAAAAAACTTGGCTCAAAGTTATTTAAGAAAACCTTTTTTTCTGTTCTAGTTTACAAATGCCTACATAAAGTGACCAACGGTGTCAAACGGTATATTTAATAATTCTTACATACATACATACATATCCTCACGCCTGTATTCCCAAGAGGGGTAGGCAGAGCACATGAATTCAAAAATCCAGTGCCACGTTTAGCGATTTCAGGGTAACCAGATGGTTAAACGTGATATTGCAGTGACAGATTGCTAGACCATCGCCCACAATTGCACCAACCCTTTCCCAGAGTCGACTCTTACGACATCCACGGGAAGAAAGGGGGAGGTGCTATTCTAACCCGGCACCATACCAGAGTTAATAATTCTTATTTTTTTTATTAAATTTAAATTTAAAATAAAAGCTGCCACTCAATTTTATTCAGTAGACATTTTAGACAGTTCAAATGAAACAAATTCATACAATATCGCAATTCGAGAAAAATCTAACAAAGGGGCGTGACACGATAATAGCCTTTTACTGAATGAAATAGAGTCAAAGCACTTAAAAAAGTTCACACATTCTCATTTTTTACTGAAAATAATTTTAACACGTATTATGAAGTTCTTTATTTTTGTAATAAATTACATTGCTGCGTCGTGCAAAGGGTTGTATAACTAGTAGAGCTTTTAAACACATAACATCTATAAGTAATATTACAACGGTTTACCTTTAATAAAACCATATTATACTCGTAATCACTAGGTTTGACAAAAAATATTCAAAATATTAAGTAAAAATACGGAGATGCAGCGCAAATGTAAGTCAAAGTGTACGGGAGCTTCAGATCCCAATTCCTACCCTTTCCCAGTCGATTTTTATTCACGCCTAACAACCGTCGCAACAGCACGCCTACACCAATTACCAACGCTAATAGCAAATCATTTATTCAAGTAACTGCGCTGGCAGCCCATCATAGCTCGCTCGGGGGTTTTATATCAATTTCCTTGCAAGTTTACTGCCCGCCCTCGGTTAGCACACTGTCTGGAACTCGTTTAATTAAAAGGGAATCTACTCCGTGAGTGCAGTTAAGCCCCTGTTTGCTCTCCATCCATGTGCTTGCTTCATGCGACCCCACACTTGACCGGCGGTAAACAGTACATTTGTACATCTTACTTGGGACAAAGAAGATGAAATAAAGGAGATTGATGCAATTTTTATCTGTCTTTCAATGACTTGTATGAGTGAGTAGTGAGAGAGAAGATTTTTTCGGCTACTTTTAAAACCTTAAGGTTGGAAAAACTATCGGTTAACTACGACATCAAAGCTAATCCTGTTAAAAAGCGTTGAAAAAAATAGTTGCTAATGCGGAAAAATTCTGTACATAAATTCTTAGAAATCTTTAATTATGACGTTATTTCCGAACCTGCAATTTCCTCAGCAGAGCAAAATAAGAGTTACTCATGGGAAAAACAACGATATTTAACAATGAGGTAAACGAAAATGCAGTGTTGAAGGAAAATGGTGTTGAAATATTTATTACGCTATTAACGGGTTCTGGCATAATTGTGCAGTGAATCATTACGTGCAGAGAGACTTATTTTTCTGCAGTAATTCTAGCGTTGGTTAGGTCATGGATTGATATAGGTAGGTATAATGATAACAATAACACGACAACTATGTTTTTGTTTCTAGTCTGGATTAATTTTAGGTACGTCATGCTTGTTTTCATTCTATTTGAATATGATACGAAAGCCGAAATAATTACAAATCAAAAATTGAATGCGATTGAAAATCGAGAAACGGATCAAGTTTAACGTCATAAGAACATACTAACAGGAAAAGATAAATAAAAGCTTGTAATAAAAAGTTCAAATCATCGAAAAACTTGGATCAGCCGGCCCACAGTAAATAAAACTGGGAAATAAAAATAATCACATCCTTATTTATGGCCTCTTCCCTGATCACAAAACACTTCATAAAATGTGAGAATAAATTGCACAGTAAAATGATCGTTCCCTTTTACGTTCTGCCGTTTCCTGTCTCGTAAAATGACAAACTCTAGAGGGCTCTATATCGTGGTCTCTGTATTACGTGCATTTATCGTCCGCAAACCAATTACTCTGCTCTTCGTTATATCAATGGATCTGCAAATGACGTTAAAAGCCTGATTTCGGGTGCTTCTGAAGTGCATTCCGTGTTTGCGATGTATGTTTACACGCTCATTCAAGACACGTCTGCATGATCACAGTTCCGGCGCGTCGAGGCGGAAAATGACAACTGATTTCCATTTCCTTAGGAACCACTACTGGCAAATAGGATCAAAATTTTCGCATTTTCGCGGATTTCCGCATTTGATTAAACAACCTGGAAAATATGCGAACGTAGCAATTTGACCAATCAAGTCTAAAAATAGGAAGCGCTTAATTATTCTTGACTACACAGCACCAAAGGCGCCTGGCTGTTTGCAATACGTATTACACGACGCAATGAGCTGAATAAGGCAATTTGAACTGGAGTAATCTAGAAGCAAACGGAGCAAGATCGCACACATACACCCGCTGCATATAGTCGTAATAGCGATACGGGGAGTGGCGTAATAGCTGCCGCGCCAGCTAACTTAAGCTGCAGGGCAAACTTAATGTAACTTCGTCGGGCCACAACCGGCCCGATAATGTACCGGCACGACCCATTTATCTAAGTATTCGTCGTTTTAATTATCGAATTTTAAACGGGTCTTATCCCTCTTAGCTAATTACCCGCGACTTCGAGTAAATCCGACTTTCCGACAGTTTTTACGTTCAATAAAATGAGTTGGATAGACAGTTTTTAGTATCCCTAATCTTGTGGAATGCTTACCTACACTTAGACACTAAAGTTTAGAGATGAATTTCCAAAAGGGTGTAGGAAATAGTTAGATGCAACTTCGCAGTAAAACTCGTAAAAGTAATTTGCATCTTAAAACCCTTATACAGCAAGCATGAAATAGAAAAGGCACATTTTAGTCGGCAAGCAGTATAACGTTTTTATCGCTAGTGGAAACCTTTGCATTTCAAAATGCTTTAAAGCGTTATACTGCGAATTAATTACCTACCGCGAATAAATCCGCATCCACTTCATAAAAATGCAGCGCTTGACTTCAAAAAGCTTTCGATGAAAGTGCTGTTGATACGCAAATTTCAATCGCGGCGCATAACTCGATTGGGGATGTCCGACAAAAACGGGTCAAGAGCGACTCGGCGTCGCGCTTGTGGTCCGACACCCAACTTTGTCGCTTTGCAAGTGAAATGGCGCAGTGTGACTGCTAGGTGAAGTAGCTAGGGGCTAATAAATTATCACTTGCTCATAGTTTGTAATTTGGATGCGAGCGTAAGGGCTTTAATGACGATTAGGGATGGTATTTAATTTATCTGTAAGGACGTCCATTAATTTGAAATCGTTTTGAAAATAACACCCATAAAAGTAGTTTATTTTTGGACTTGGTAGAAATTAGTATGAGTATACAAAAAAGGTTACTAGGTAAAAATGTACATCTAGGGTCTCATAGCACACTAGCGTTTATCCCTTTAACTTAAAAAGCATTTGACGTCTCTTTCTTTCACACTTGGTTAGAGCGAGACATTTTATTATGTTGGAGATAAAAAATTGGCGTATTACTATTATTGCTGAGGAAAAAAAAAGGACAACAATAGCCTGTCCTACTTACGTAAACAGCTACATCCTATTATTTCTCGCTCAACAAAAATTTCAATAGGTATACTCGAATAACTTTTTAAATTCGCACTAGAACTAAAAATGGCACCGTAAACTTTCGCAATATTCGCTCCCATTAAGCGAGAAGATAAATTTAATATTTAAATCTCTTTCGAGGCTCGTTTTACCATTCAAATATGATTAAAAAAGCTTTATCACAGGTGTGAATCGGCGGTTTAAATCCATGTAGTCATCGAGCTAGCACTGAAAAAAGAATAGATTCTTTGTGTAGAAAATTAAAATTCGAGAGAGCGGTTCAGTTTAGCGGCTGCAGCGGGCCTCAGCTGCAATTACCTAATGATGCGGCGGTTAACCAATTACGCCGATTGCTGCATTTACGTTTTTACTTTTGCCGATTCGGCTTTGGCGCTGCAATTTTTACTGCTGCCGATATATTTTTTCAGTCTCTTGGCCTACGTATGCACGTTGTATAATTATTGTTCTAGTCCTGGTCAATTAAACATTAACATAGAAGTCATTAGGCCATCAGTTTTGGATAGTTTTCAGTCATTAAATATGTCGTCAACTTTCCAATCTTCTCGTTAGTTATTTTTCTATTTTTAATCATTTTCTATTTAACAGGGCTCATTTTGATGAAATGAATAAAACCCCAAAATGGGAAAATAAATAAATAGCAACTTAAAACATACAATTATCTACGTCACTTTAATGTTGCAATACAGATACATTACGTAGTTCGATGAAAAATACTTTAATAATTCAGTGACGTTTAATAAAAAGTCTAAAACTCTAAAAATAACAGATAAAAATGGATATTTATATTTTAGGACTAACGAACAGCGAGACAAAAATGTTTTGTCATTTTCTAAATGGCTACGTTTCGCCCTAAATAGAATTTACGCTACCTTTCTAAGAAAATAAAGATTTGCCCTTTTGAGTCTGCGGAATAAAAATGAAAATACAGCAAAATACTGCTAAAATAAAATAATAAAAATAATTCTTTAGAAAATATACGATCTAACTAGCTCTGCTCAATAAAGTACCAAAAAATCCACAATTTAAGCTCGAACACGAAACATAAAATCTCCTAGGTCTACGAAGCACAAATTAGGCTGGTACCTGCCAGGTCGTAAAACATGTTTAACGACATATTTAAGAAGGTGGTGCTTTACTTCGGGGAAAGAAACCGTTTCATTAGCAAAGAAGTTTAGTGTGGGTGCACGTTATTGTAGGTAGGCAAGATGCCTACTTGTTTACAAAATAAACTTAAGTTTTCAGTTTCATGCAGCCCCGGAGCTTCAGTTTTGTTAGGGGGGGGG
>BHDV01013299.1:493139-519462 GCA_005406045.1 Adoxophyes honmai
ATAAAGGTAAATAATCATATCGCGTTGAGACCCGTGTTTCATATCAGCTTAAAATGTGTACAAAGCGCGAGAGTTTAAAATATTAAATAGGTTATGGTCAGGGCCCGTAATTTTCATGCCGTTGACGTCAAATTGACGTCACGCTCCTTAAAGGGTGTTCCCAAATAGTTTGATTGTAAATTATTAATCATCAGTTGTCAAACATTTTAATCATGTTTTTGTTTTTGTAATTGCATTTTTGTGACATACATAACAAACAAAAATACGATTACAACACAGAAGGATTTTTATGAATATTGCATTACGTATGAACGCAAAGATGACTTAGATTTTCTTTGCATGGGAATTAATGCAAGAAGGATGCCGTGCTTCACGTTAGAGAGGAACTCTGTTTCCTACGTAATTACTGAAATGTGGTAACAATACAATTTAATAAAATGTATGTATAAAACAAATCAAATAGTTTTATTTACGTTTCACGTTACAAGTAGCTATTATTTATTCCATTCATTTGTACATGATTTAATGATTGACAACTAATCATTAATAATTTACAATCAAACTATTTGGGATCACCCTTTAAGGAGCGTGACGTCATTTTTGTGTCAACGGCATGAAAGTTACGGGCCCTGGTTATGGTATATTTTTAGCGACAGGTTAGTAACCTCTCACAGTAGTACTTCTCAACTTAATACCTTGAATTAGGTATGCCAAAAGGGGCTACGGGACATTAAATAGTCATGGATGTGTATCTGTCACCGGAAAATAACACATTCCGTAAGTTTATAAATTTCCTAAAAATTTTCAGTAAATTTATAAACTTCCGTAAGATTCCAAACGACAGACAAATTGTATTATTTTACGGCCGCATTTCCGTAAAATAATCAATTTACGTTAGATTAGCTTTATTTATGTTAGATTAGGTTAGGTTAGGTTAGATTATATTAAATTTTGTAAAAATGTGGGCGTAATAACATTTTTTGTCTCCCGTTTGGAATCTTACGAAAGTTTATAAACTTCCTAGGAAATTTATAAACTTACGGAATGTGCTATTTTCCGGTGACATATCTATACACATGTAGTGTTTCGTATGCTCTGCCTACCCCATTAAATTTGGTAATACAGGCGTGATGTGTGTGTGTGTGTGTGTGTGTGTGTGTGTATACTTTTTCAGAGTGCTGTTATATACAAACTTGTATGCATGATGTTAACCACAAAACACTGCAATAACCATGCTGTATCATAAGTTAGAGGTGTTACTCGTATTCTGTACCGTAACTACCTAAATTTGTCGACGAACTCGACGTCGAGCTGTTTATTTTTCCATACAATATGACAGCTGATTTTTACACCTCGTCGTCGAGATCATCAACTAGTTTAATTTGTTAAGTTTGAGAATAACACCACTGAAACTGTTGTCTTTCTCTGTTAAGATTTATTAACATTTTCACTAATTAACAATGACAAGATACGTGCGAGTACGCGATGCACTCGACGTGCTTACATCATTTTGTCGATAAAAAAAAATAGAATATGAGCTAGGTTCACCGCTTCGTCTTTAAAGGTGTGTGTGTAAGGTAGGTGTATGTGTGTGTGTGTGGTTCCACTTGTATTTTAAATCATGACAATGACCTAAATTCTTCATTTTCACACTTCACAAAACAAAACTTCCTTCCACTTCACAAATGGTCTGTTTTAATCTTTTGTCAACTTGACATTCGTTTGCCTTTGCCTGTCACTTTTGACATTGGCTTTGTCGTACAAAGAGAAACGAACCGCGTTTTATTTTTATTACACACTAGCTGTTACTTGCGACTCTGTCTAAGTAGCTTATTTATCACTATTTCGTTTGAACTATGCATTTTTTTAAATTAAAGGAGGTAGCCAATGTCTTTTCTTGAGGCTGAAATAATATTCATGACAAATTTTATCAGGTTTAGCGCTTAATGAATGAAAGGTTAACAGATAAATAAATAAACAGAGCTACTTTTACTCCTTTTTTCTGTCTGTAATTAATTGTAGATCCATAAGGAAATAGGTACTGCAAAAGACTGTTAAATTAAAGTCAAAATAAATAAAATCAGTGACGTGGATGAATACAAAAAAATACGGGAATCTGTTTCATTGCCTACGTTATTAAAATTTCCCGTGTGTATCGGACTTAGCATAAAACCTCTGCATTTCATACATGGATGTCACTAGAGGCGATTAACAAAATAAGTACGCTTCAGGCGACAGGCTTGCAACACTATTTTTTTAAATCTAAATAAACGTGAAATAGTCATGGTTTTGACCATTTTATATTATAAATTATCCTACTAGCACCCTATTTGGAAAAACAGGGTGATGTTTTTGTACGTTAAATCAGAAAATGCATCCACACCACAGGGTTACGAGTAGGTGTTACGTAAACGACACATGCCACGCGACGCTCTCGTGCCCAGCATTCCCCGGCCACAAACGCTTTGTGTACCAATTAACTGACACTAGAATCGTGTTGCGGAAAATATGGCTGTGATTCATGATGTAGGTAAACGGTGTAAGAAAAAAAAACGCCAGCATGCACGCAAGGATTGGTTTTACAAAAAACCTAGGATGGAATTAGTGCGTGATTATAGCCGTAGACCTCGGACCCCGATGGAAAAATAGGGAAAAGACCTCACTGTGAACGCTACGTCTCCAACGAAATGTCGAATTAAAAGTAAATTTTGTGTGCGATCACGACCCGTTTTTGTTTTGATTGTAATAACAATGTATTAAAATCTTGAAAATTAATATATAAAGAGTTTTACGAGTTTAACGTCAATGTCTGTTTGTGTGGCGTCGTTGTAGCTTCCAAAGAGATAAACCGATTTCAATGCGATTCCATTAATTACAAAACCAGTTTATTACTTTTTCATACTTTGAAGTTTCAAAGTAAACTGTTTTTATGCGTTAGGCTACATAACAGAAAATACGGAATGAACAACTGAAAGTCGCAGAAGTATTACATCCTCAAAACATAAGAACCTGAAACAAAAGACAAAGACATCCATGTCATGGCAATTAAAATGGGCCCCACAACAGCGGGTTGCCTTAACGCTACGCAGATGATAAAGTATGGAGTATATGAAAACCTAAGGGGCACTAATCTGTAGATGAGCTGTGGCTCTCAAAACATCTGCGGCCGCGACGGCGCGGAACGAAACAAAAACGAAATGAAAAAGGTTTGGCAGCCCGTATTGTGGCAAGTTGCAGCCGAGCATCCACATTCAGGGCTATTGTTAAGTCTTGCATCACGACACTACGCGCTCTGCTGACCTCAAAATGATTCTTCGGAAAATCTATGTTCACACCTAGGAGGGTGCTGGAAATAGGGACAACCTGTAGGTACGTTACAGAACCCACCCCTTGAGACAATTAATTGGGGTAAATTATCTCTAAGCAGTTGTAGAAGCTACAAATATGTATTAAGAAATATAGGGCTTCTAAAATACCAAAATAACGCAGCTCAAATTTATTGAAAAATATGTACAGTATGTGCCCCCACTTACCTATCCAGGCAATTCGGTGTTTTGAACGCGCACCACTACTAATACAAAGTTTGTCTAACTATTTTTAGCGAAATATTAATATCATGAACTACCTCATTTTGATTTTGCTAAAAATAGTTAGACAAACTTTGTATTAGTAGTGGTGCGCGTTCAAAACACCGAATTGCCTGGATAGGTAAGTGGGGGCACATACTGTACCTACTGCGAAAATTGGCTCACTATCACACAGGCATAGCTAAACGTCAAATTGCTTAAGGCCATTTTGATTTCCGAGCGTCCTGCGTCCAATAAGAAGATATTTGCAAGAAGCATTTGGAATAAAGAAAAAAAAAATTGGTTAAAATTGTTAAGTTGAAAAAATAAGGTACCACTGTTATTTTGAGCTTTGGCACCAAAACCACAAGACTGATGACTTAATTTTTTTAAGAATTGTGACCTAATTCCGTAGTTTTTAATTACTGTGTAAAACATAAATCCTGGGTTTTTTCCAGATTCTGGCGTGCTAAACGTCATCCTATATGTATACAGTTCTTGTATATTTTATTTCAACTAAAAAAATATCTTAAGATGATAGGAGTCGCACCACTTCTGGAGAAAACAGGGGACTACGTTTGTATGGAGAAGTGGCGCGACTCCTATCCTCTTAACACAGTCATGTGATGAAAATCTGCTAAGATCTCAACTGAGGAGTTAAAAAATCCACCGAAACACGTATTTAATGTAATTGTTTAAAAAAAAAAATAACATAGGTACATTACGTCTGTATACATAAATAGGATAGGCAGAGTACACGGAACTATAGTCATAAACAAAACTATGATCTCATCTCAGCTTCTTCTAGTAAATTTTTGAGTTTTAAGTTAGATAAACATTATAGGTACTTCATAACTTAAACCCTCGGGAATACAGGGTGTGATGTATGTACGTATTAGGTTACTAGACTGTCGTGTAAAACATTACCACCTTCCTTGGTCGCCTCTTGCGACATCCACAAGACTCGAAAATCCACGGAAGAAATGGAGAGGATTAGTTTGAGAAACCAGACACAACACGGATAGCAAGAAAATTAAAGTATAACAATACGATACGTGCTACCCGGTGTAGCGTGCCATGTTCGGTTGGCGATTTCATCCAAGTTTGCCCATTTGGCACACAATGCGTCGACCACTTCGTCGTCCTCCGATACGTGCACCATTAAGTTGACGGATCATATATCTGTATGTTACTATTCGTGTCGCGTGCCACACAAATCATTTTGTGAGAATGAAAACTGTATACAGGGTGCTTCGGGAGGAAACCGCATAACTTCACCTCCGTGTTCCTGACCATATTTAGAAACTACTTATAATGTCATAATAATATAATGTAAGCTGGATTCGGCTTAGTTTGCCAGTAATTAACGTTTGTAAACGGAACTTTTTACTGTATTTTACTTGAAAATTATTTATTTTTGACAAGGTGACTCGGCCAGCGCGTTCGTGCATTGCCAGCTAATCCTAAAACATTGTGTTACTGGTGAACCAATATCAATTTATTGAGTTTGTATGAAAAGTGAAAATAAGTTAAAAGTCATATTTCGACCTATGTTCATATAACGTTTTTTTAATCGTAGTAAAGATGCGATGAATTTTGGAACGCGGTCAAATTATTTAAAGTGCTGAGTAGGGATTGTGAGGATAGTTGAGATATGTACGATGAAAAAATGACTTGCTCCACCGTGTATATCTTTCAGGTTACTGAATGAAATTGTCTAAAATATCAATCATACAATCACGCCCATGTTCACAAATGGGGTTGGCAGAACCACGAAACGTAAGGTATATAGACCAAACCATGATTTTTTCACGATTCGCAGCCTCATCCAGCATAATTCAAGTAAAAAAATAGACGAAAGAGGTATAAATAGTGACAAGTTGCTAGCCTATCGCCTAAAATATATCCAAATCTGTTTCCTCAGTCAACTCTTACGACGTCGGACGGAAGAAATACAAAAGACAAACGGCCAGCACTTAAAATTTACTAGTAAAACTAAATTAGCGCAGAACATATTTTAACGAAATTTGAATGTCAGTTTTATCCTTACTCACCTCTTTATAAGGTAAGTATTTAAATCTATGATGTAACGTTTTCCTTTTTTTAACAGTCATAAAACAACATAGGTAATATTCCTTGTTTAGACGCAGTGATTAATGTTTTCTACGAACAGTTCGCAGTGCAGCATCACTTGAAAGGTATGTTATTTCGTCCAAAAGTACCCATTGGTAAAACCTTAAGGAAAACACGACGAGATCACCAGCTTTACGGCTTACACACCGCCAATCTAATTGTTAACTAGGCATTAAAACTGCAAGTTTTATGTTAGTTCGGCGAGCGGGGTGTTAAAGACAACACTCAATTCTAGTTCCTCGAGTTTAATGTAAAACATAAACGTTTAACTGCCGCCCGAGACGTGAGCTGCTTAGATTCAATTAAAACGTTTCTTTCTACTTCATTTCGCAGTAACGAGTCAATTTAATATTATGTAACGCAGCTCATTAAGGCTAGAGTCTAGGAGGCGTGCCGCATACAAATGAACTCGCCGAAATTGACGCGGGATAGTTTCTGAAAAATGCTTCTCTAAAGCGCTTTTTCTCTTCTACATACAATAAACGCCTGTGTTCCCTAATGGGGTAGGCAGCACACGAAACATGACATGGGCAAAACTATGACTATTTCACGCATCGCAAACACTTCTAGCATTATTTTAGGTTTAAGAACAGATTGAAGAGGTAGGTATAATAGTGACAGGTTGCTAGCCTATCCGCTAAAACCAAAATCACCTGTGTGGTGTCAGAATAGAATAGCACCTCTCCATTTCTTCCGTGGATGTCGTAAAAGTCGACCAAGGTAATTTGTTTTCTTTTTTGTTCAAGGTGATAATTTGGATATTTTTTTTACTTTTTATAGACTATCACTCCCGATCGCCCGAAGGTTAACTGCTTGAGATCCCCTCGGGGATAAGTTCGCCTTTGCACGTGAAGCTGTTGTCCTGTAACTTGTTTTATGTCAATTTTTTTTTTGGTGTAATAACGAGATATAATAGTTAGTGACCGGTTGTTAGCGTGTTGCCTAAACCATATTTTAAACTATGTCCTTAGTCGCCTCTTACGGTATCCACAAAAGAAATAGAGAGGTGTCTAAAACACACGTCACACTGGCTAAAGGTGCTAAAATTGCTAAAAGTGCCTACAAAACGTGTAATAGTCTTGGTTTTGACAATGTTACGTTTCATGTGTGCTCCGTACCTTATTTGGAAACACAGGCGTGATGTGTGTAAGATCTTACAGGTCTACCCTCAGTCCAAACCCAATTACGTTCCGTCACAGGTTTGCAGGTTGACAGACGGAGCTTTGAACGTAACTATACGTAAATGAAATTACTGGTTAGTGTAATTAAATTGTAAAGTTGAGTTTCCCCGCTCGCAATTAAAAGGAAAAAGCTCGGGCCACAGAATTTTCATACGAGCCATGCGGAGTAAACCAGCCCTGGTTAATTAAAGTTGATAATTATCAATTTTCTTGGCTGCTCTAAGAAAAGTGTGTTTTCTGGATAGCTGAGAAAATTGGAAGAATTTGCATGGCTGGGAAAACTGGACGAGGAAGGGTGTTAGTATCTTTATGGACAGGAGCTAACTACGTAACTCTAGAAGGTTGTTATCCCGGACATTTACTTTTAATATAACTACAGTATATTAGCAATCGCTGGTCCAATTTAGATGAAATTTTGATTAAAAAATCCACCTCGAAACATTAATTTAATAGCTGGATTATATATTTTGTGAATTAGACTTTGAAGCTTTATGAGAATGTTATCGTTTCATAAAAAAATGTCCTAATCACGTAATAATTATGAGTAGTTGACAAATTTTACAATATGTAATGTTATCTGGGTTGAAAACATTACCAAGACAATTAGTAGAACGTCTCACCCCAAAGACTATTATACTCTCATACTCTTTAAAGCTGTGAAATAGTGAAATAATGTGTTTTGTTGATAGCAGATCCAATCGTTACGTGATTAAAGGTGTACTCTATTTTACGAGTAACGGTAATTTTTTAATAAGTTTTTAATTAGTTTTAATGCACTAATTTACAGATTTACCGTTGAATTCCCGAGAAAAATTAAAATTTCGTCCGTTGAAATTGTAATCTTAAAAAAATAAATTGAAGCATAGCCCATAAAAACATTATTTTTTGATGCAATTATGCTTTCAAATGCTAACAATCTCTCGCCAAAACCCAAATGTTTGCGATCTTCCCTTGGCCATGCTAGTTTGTATACATTAGCGTAAGAGTCAAAGGCAACCCCGTCCCGCTGCAACCTCGCAATATCACCCAAATATCAACAATAGGTTGCACAAAGCCGGGCATCTGTAGGTTGTTTAATGTATGTGCAAAAGACGGCAACGTGAAATAGGGATATTGAATTCTAAACGCGTTCGCGACGAGCGAGCGTACGTGCCCCACGACCAACTGTTCCGTAGCAAAAAGTCCAAATAAACGTGCGGCAAAGAGGATAGGGACGAGCCATTGTGCTCCATGCACTTCGGAGCTTCTGCAAATCTCAAAACAACTCCAAGTGACGTAACGAGAAAAGTTGGAGCGGTCCAACCGCAGCGAGCTCGCGTACTCGTGTAGGCATTACCCTAATCGTGTGAGACTTATACGTGACTACAGGCATCGCCTGAACACATCGGTAGTTTGGATGAAACGCATGGTTTTGGTACACTCTGAGGAGACCGGAGCTACCATCAGTTAAGTCATCTCCGTACGTCTGTGTTCTCAAATAGGGTAGGCAGAGCACTCGAAATGCTACATAGACAAAACCATGACTATTTCACGTTACGTATCCACTTTTAGCATATTTTTTAATGCTACTTGATATTATTGACATTTTTGTACACAATAGTGATAGTTCGTTATTAGCCTGTCGTCTAAAACGCACCTTAACCTATTTTACATAGTCACCTTTTACAATACCTACCCACGGAAGAAATGGAGAGGATTGGGGGTGTTTTTTTTATTATGTCTGCTAAATAAATTCTACTGGAATGTGGCTAAGTCATACTATTTCTGACATGGAAGACATTTCTATGCTACTTAGTAAATATGTTAGACACAGACACCTTACTTCGTCGATAAAAGAAGTTAAATTTGAAGGAAAAATATGAACATCGTACGCCCCAGACGTACCTATTACGAGTTCTTGATTTAATACCTTTGTTTCAGCGGAGAAATATATCTGTGTATCTACTGCTGCGGCTCATAAATTATTAAAAGTAGAAATAAACCGAATAAAACCATCCACTTTCAACTTAAAATAGCAATAAAAAAATAATATTCTGCGGCTATAATCCAGTTACCTATTCAGATCTATTTTGAACACACCGCTTTACCTCACAAAATAAGCAGATTTTTAAATCATATTCAATTCACTTTTGATGAAATCGGTTTAACTGTTACCTACTTGGTAATATTTTGAGTCTGTGTGACCTTCCACAACACGTGGGCGGGATTGGTGGGAGTCGGCTGTCAGAACGCGTCTCACCTTTACCTTAATTCCGCGTTACACATGATTTACCTCATACAGGCAGTTTTATTTCGTTACCTTCATCATCAGTCATCCAGATTTTTTGCAACGTAAAACGAGAACAGTGGTGTTATTAACACAACTAACGAAGATCGATGTCAAATCGTCAAAATTTCCATAAAACAACTATCGAGTTTAGTTTGTTACGTTATAGAATAACACCACAGACGCTTCTCAGCGTGTATTTGAGTCCTCACCTTTAATTTCGAGCTACCTGCCTCGACACAACTTCAAGCCATATCTCACTTTCAACTCCAATCATTATTAGTCCGCCGCCACTTTCTTGAAATCCAATTTTAGACGAGACTAAAATTCTATTAGCCTGAATAGAAACGGAAAGCCATCAATTCCACTTATCTCCACAATTATTCAACTACCATCATAATGTGGGTTTTTCTACCGAACCTTTGTCTGTAATCGAAACACTAAGCCGAAGTGATTTAAGATTATGGTGTGGGATAATGGCGTTCATTTTCGTGCCTCCACGTAGCACAGGTGCGAGCCAATTTTTCCTAAAATCGTTAAATTTATGTGCGCTGTAATTTTCATCGTAATGAAGCTTATCAGGAAATTATGTGAGTTATTAAGCGGTTAAATTTTAAATTGGATGGAGTGTGTGTGTACCTACGTGTTAACAGTTGGAACAGTGAATCATGGGCCGTAGCTGGGGAGTGGAGCATGCCAATGCAGTGGTGCATGTTGAAATTATCGGGCGGCTGCGCTATCGGCTCCCGGGCAGACGCGCGATACGAGCTGGACTCAAGTCTGCATCATTGCCACATCGGTGCCCGCACGCGGCCGTATACCTCGCTATAATGGCTCGCTGCTTTTGTCACCCGCAATTGCGAATTTAATACAATGATAATTCACGAATTGGAAATCTTTTTAAAGTTCCGTACATTTTTAAGGAAAAAGGAACCCTTATCGGATCACTTCGTTGTTCGCCTGTTTGTATTTCTCAGGAACGCGTTGAAATATCTATAGGTAAGGTTACTAAGGTCTGCGGTTTATCAAAATTAATAAGAAAATTAAACCTGTACATCTACACAATTCAATATTATGTATAGCCTAATAATTTACAATAGTTACGTTAGAGAATAAAAACACAGTTAAAATTGACTTATTTTATTATGATGTAAATTCATTTTTTACACACATGATCCGCATAAAACAGCTTAACATGATGTTATTGCTATAAAACCATAACTAAGTACAATTGAAAATAATTCATTTGTCATCCACAGCAGCTTTGTAATGCTTCATTTTACTTTGTTTCCGGTAAATTACAGGAGGTATTTAAATAATACATCAAATAGATTATTGAAAATCCTTTGTAATATTTAAAACATGGAAAATGATTAGGTAGGTATGTACGAAGATTATTTCGCGTAATATTGGGTCAAAACGTAATTTCACGTTAATTAAACAATTTAATTACGTTCAGCTCAGAATAGTTAATGATCAATTAAGACCTTTTTAGTTGACATTCAAAGCTAAAACTTTTGGAGCCTTAGATTAATTTCTAGTCATTTGTTTTAAGTATTAACGCAGGTAATTGTATGACCCTTTGTTATCCCAGTTTTAATTATAAAAAAAATACATCTTTTTTGACTTTCAGTAACTGTTGGTACTTGACATTTTCAGTTATCTGAAAAGTAACCCAAAAAGTAGGATAGCGAAAAATTAGTGTAAGTAACTTTTTGTATACTCTGCCTGCCTCTATTTGAAAATACACAGGTGTGACGACGTATGTTATGTTTATGTTGTAATGATTAGTAAATATTTCAATGAAAGTGTTGATAAAACAAAACTTCTTCATAAAAATGGGTTTTAGCGCGTTATCTCAAGCAGCATATCAGCTGAGTATTTTGCACGCGGCACTAATATAATTCGGACACAGAGATTATTTTTCAGTATCATTTTAAGTGGATACCTACTATTAATGTGTAATTGCAATGTCGACGGCGTACACCAACAGTGGCGTGGACGACAAGTCGCGCCATTGCGTCATGCTGCTGCGGTCATACATAAGTCACATATGTATGAGTACCTATAATTAAAAATTCGGATAAGTAATTAGGGAATTCAGGCGTGATGTATGTATGTATGTAAAGACATTTTAATTCCTAGTTGACTGCAAATTGACTACTCTCCATTGTTAGCAACACTGGCGATGTTACTGATCTTCGGTCAGCCGATATTGGCGCTTCATGCGGTTGGTTTTGTAATTACATTTTTGTGATTTTTACTATGTAGGTGTTTAAGGATATGGGATGTTTCAGTGAAAAGGAATTTGAATAAAAATGTTTTAACTATGATACAAAACAAACAGGTGCGTAAAAAGCCATAATTAGTCTAAATAATCTCAAAACTTAAGTATTTTAAAAACTGCTAATGAGATTTTGTATAAACCTGGCTAAACGTTTCTGCGATGAACCTAACTTCTACGTCGACATAAATGAAAATGAAATTGAATGAAAGCGTGATAGAGGGAAAGAGACAGAAAACGAGTATTATAATATATAAAAATATAAAAAATAAAATAGCCAAGGACACAACACGGTCGCTTTACTCGTAACTTTCAAGTCTAGAATGCTAGACCGATACTTTACTCTTTAGCTTTACCAGCCAGTGTAATAGCAGTTATTTATGTGACTGCTCCATAGTGAAGGGCTTTAATATACGAGTGTAGTTTATGAAATTAACCTGAAAGGCGAATTTCATTAAACGACACGAGGGTTTTAATGCCTAATTATGTTTAGTCACATACCTACATAATTTTATCTAAATTCATATGGCAATTTTCAAGAATATTCAAAGATAATTTATACGAATAATGGCAAAATAAAAACAAAAATGCACAAAAATCGTGCATCGGCGTCTCAAGCACGCACCGCAATTTGCCCGCATATTTGTTTGAAAGAATCTGTTTTCCTTCTTCAATTTCCCGTTCATCTTCCTCGTGACCGCTGAAAAGGCCAAGCGTTTAGTCGTTATAACTGCCATCCGTTAACTTATCTTTCTCAACGGTTGATCTTCAAAACTTAGCTCGTACATGAAAGGCCGGCTTAATAGTTTAGTAAACTTGCAAGTGGCGTTATTCCATCAACTAGTGGGAAATAAGACGTACGCCACGGTTGAAGAGTCAACGTAATCTTGGCAAGGGGTCCCACGGTGACGCCCACCAAAGAAATTACCCGAGATTTGCATAAAGGAGACTCGGGGGGTTGTCTTTGAAACTCTCGCTTAAGTTTGTGGACATCCCAACATGCTTTATATTAAGTTATGCCCTGCTTTGTTTGTGCTAGTACGTAGCTCAATAACCTGGGAGTATTGTAGGTAATTTAACAGGCTCAATTTGAACGGGAAGACCACGATCAAAGGAAGAGTTTGCTCGTCTCACTGTGTGAGAGTTATTGTCGTCTCTGACTTGGTAGTCAATTGGCTTCGTGACTATTGTCTCTGTACATTATCATGAAGCTTTAGAGCTATGGTTTTAAATTATGGATACTTTTTATCTAGCATCAGTTTAGTTAAGGTAAGGTTTGATTTACCTATAATAAGACCTCTATATTTCTTCCGTGGATGTTGTAGGAGGCGACTATGGACATAGGTTAAAGTATATTTTAGGCGACAAGCTAGCAACTTGTCACTATAGTACCTCTTAACTAAACTTGGACCTTAACTTAACCTAATAAAATATGCCAGAAGTGGCTGCAAAATGTGAAATAGTCATGGATTTGTCTATGTATCGTTTTGGGTGCTCTGCCTATCCCATGTGAGAATTTAGGCGTGATGAATATGTAGGTATGTATGCGTATGGGGTTAAATTTTTTCACAGGCTTAAAAATCTAATCCTAAAGACCGCAGTCCTTATTATTTGGAATCAATTTCAATGTTTCATCCCCATGTCTTCCTAAGAATAGATGCCTTGACAGACAGATAAGTAAACGAAGTGATCCTTTATAAGAGTTACTTTTTTTCTTTTCAGGTAAAGCACCCTAAAAATATAAAGTTGTTGTTTTGTTCTATATGTACCTACACGTTTAGTATTACATAAAAGGCACTTGAAAACATTGCTTTAGATCTACATACATACATACATATTCTCACGCCTGTTTTCCCAAGAGGGGTAGGCAGAGCACATGAATTCAAAAATCCAGTGCTTTAGATCTATAGGTTTTTTTTTGGTGAAAATAATAAAGCACACACCAGCGAGCGCCATTTTATAAAATTCAAGCCACAGATGTGATCTTTGTGTGTTATCGTTCCCAGAAACGTAGTTAAACTCGGGAAACTGCTGAGTTACCAACTTACTTAAACGTGGGAAATTAAAGGAAACTAGGCCAAATTGTGTGACGGTTAGCATAGAAAACTTGGCTACGAATCATTGCATCTGTTAATGTAAAACTAAATTCGTCGACGACGTAGACGAGATGTCAAAATTAGCTGTCATGTTGAGTGGAAAATTTTACAGCTCGACGTCGAACTTTAGTTAGTTACGTTAGAGAACAACACCATTTCTATTTCCTGTGTCGTGTCGTGATAGAATAATATTTTTCCATTTCTTCCGAGGATGTCGTAAGAGGCGACTAAGGAAATGGGTTTAGATATGTTTTAGCCAACAGCCTAGCAACCTGTCACTATTTTATACTACCTCTTCCATCTGTTTTCGAACCTAAATTAATTGCTAGAAGTGGCTTGCAAGGCGTGAAATAGTCATAATCATGGTTTCGTGTGCTCTGCTTACCCCATTTGGGAACATAGGCGTGAAAAGTATGTACAGATATTCACGCCAAACTTAAGTTTAAGTAAGTTGTTAAGTGGTTAAACAACGAAAGTCAAAAAGTAAAAGAGAGAAAGCTTTAAAGCAATAAATTAACAGTTGCCAGTAGCTAGTACTTCCCAAACGGTTTGAGATAAAATCTAACCCGTTGGAGATTGTAGATAGAGTTTTAAGTATAATACGGATTCACTTAAAACGGCGTTTGCTTGTGGGAGTTCTCATTGATTCGGTTACACAGACAGAATATTTTTTTTACAGTTCACGGCTTTTCAAAACTTGTAAAACACGCATAAATTTAGATTTCGTTCAGATTTATTGTAATTATTTGTTGGCAAATATATTTATTGTACAATATTCAGCATTTAGTATTTACATACAATATTTTTAAAAGAAGTATTCTATTTAGATTTCGTAATCCAGAAAAAAGGCAAACATGCTTCTTGGTCACCTCTTACGACATCCACGGAAGAAATGGAGAGGTGTTATTCTAACCCGACACCACACAGGTGTGTACCGACTACTAAATACAATCTAGTATTTAACGTAATGAGACAAGTATTTTAGCGGGGCCACAATCAACTGTGCCGGTAGTAATTTAAGATTATCTCTCGGGCTAATAGCGGCAGTTAGAGTGACTATCTGGCACACGTTGGACAGGACATTTGTCCACGCGACAGCTCCAATTACCGGGAAATACCGGGCTCATTCGTTCAAATACCTAAGCGATTTACCTTTATTCCTACCCTTGCATGCTATTATTAGGCACCCCGCTTTAAATAAAATTTTCATTATAATAAACCTACCCATCTCCCTTAATCTCTTTTAATCTACACAACTTATAAGGCTGATATATTAAATGAAACATATTAATAACTAAAACAAAGTCGTCCAAAAAGTTTTGCGAGTACGCACTGAGCTCGTGATTTCCCCGGGGGTACCTTAGGCCTCTGGTTAAATTAGCTCGACTAAACATTCCTTAATGAGCTATATTTCTCAACCGACGACGCTCCGCGAATGTTTCCGTCTTCATATTTTTTTCAAGAGTCCCATTTGTTCAAACAGCAAGCAATAAATTTTAATTGCGGCAATTGTACCTACTTACTTTGCAGGGAAAGTCGTCATTTCGTTTCTTATTCCCGAACAGCGCTCGTTTGGTCGGTGAATGATAGTTACGTGTAACAAAGGGCTGCGGAAGGACGTCAAATAACTTAAAGGGGGCATGATTAAGTCTTCCGTTGTATGTGACGCGTAAAAGTACACATTTAGCGGAGAAAATTATCAGAAACGAGGGTGTGTGTCACTGGCTGGCAGCGACATGGATGTAAGAAGTAATTTCTTCAAAGACGCGGGTCGCAGTAACAAGAAACGTAACAGATGTCCGACGTCAGCCCGACAAGCTCTGATTGACGTCTGTCGTGGAAAGGCTCGGAGCCCCGGCTTACTGCGAGCCCTCTTTTTCTAAACATGTTAAATTTAATTTTGGCCCCGCTGCTGCGATTGACGCGACGCGATCCACTTTGGGAAGTGACATTTCCTGTCACAGGAAAACTATTCAGAGTTAGCATGTTGATCAAAGAGTGCCTTCTTTTAGACCAACGTGTTGCATAAAAATATCAGGAATGGGTCGGTACCAATTAATTTCAATCTTTGAATCAACGAATCCAGAGGTTTTGTTGCTGTGACGTTTACGACAATTTGAAAATAGGATATGAAATCTGACTACTATATAAAATAGCATCTCTTTATCATTATGCGTGTGATTTCCATACAAATGCCCAATAACAGCGACGCGCAGAAAATAAAAGCATGCTGAATAATAAAAAACTACAGGCTGGCTCCGTCGAAATAAACCACGGATAAAATAACAAAGGTAAACCTCACAGAGCCTTGCACGGCACTAGATTACGTACAAATATATTTGTTTCGTAAACTTTTATCAATTCAATTTACTCCCTTCAATCAGGCAAGGACAGTGATTGTCCATCCCGGCTGAATATTATATTCCTCACAAGTTTTACAATTTCAAAAGCAAATAAAAGCAAAAAGGTTGTTCCCCAGTCGAAGCACTAGTGAAATTTGGTTAAGAAGTTCCGCGGAGGCGGAGGCAGTCGTTCAATACACCTCCACGGCATTCAGGGCCGCCGCATTATGCCCCACGGAAAAGGTCACCTACAACAAAAAATACATAAATTTAGCTGAACTACTTCTGCTGACGGATTCAGAAAGGTACGGTCGGGAGTTAGCTTTGTGTCTACTGCCAAAAGGCGGACTCAATTTAGCGGCCGTATACAGCCAACATTTTTTTCTTCAATATTTTTTTCGTCAACTTTCAACGTTGCAAATCGATTTTATTTTAAGATTAATCTTTGGCGTGTTGGCTGATTGGGCACTAAGGATATTGTCTTGAATCGAGATTTTTTTTATGGTAGGGGATGACGATGGTGAAACATAAATAATTATTCTCTTGACAATTCTCAAATTATTTCCAACAGTAATTTTTGGCTTATTGATTATCTATAAAAACAAATTCACGTTGGAGCAACTATCACATCACTAATCCGTACCAATATATAAATGTGAAAGTGTGTTTGTTTGTTTGTTTGTTTGTTTGTTTGTCCGTCTTTCACGGCTAAACGGAGCGATGGATTGACGTGATTTTTTAGGTAGAGATAGTTTAGGGCACGGAGAGTGACATAGGCTACTTTTTATCCCGGAAAAAATTGATGTTCCCGAGGGAAAACAAAAATATAGTTTGCTTGATAGATCGATATCGATCGATGATAGATCGATATCAATCGATAACCGATCGATAGATGATAGATCGATGGCGCTGTGTGTCGTTTGAAAAGAGAAGTTTTCTTATAGTTGTGCTTTATACCGCAATATAACCGAGTTCCACGCGGGCGAAGCCGCGGGCGGAAAGCTAGTTATGTATAATAATAAAAACGAAACCCGTTTTCCGTTGTCACGCCATAACATGAAAACGGTTGGACCGATTTGACTGATTCTTTTTTTGTAGTTTTCTAATAGTCTGTAGAAGGTTCTTACGGAAAAAAATGTTACAAAAATTCTCTCAGAAAGATTGACAAATACAAAATATAGTAGTGCATCAAAGCTACGCTAAGGCGGTACGAAGTTCGCCGGTTCAGCTAGTGTATAATAAAACCCACTTATGTGGGCGACGTTACTAAGCTTATTCAAAAACGCGACTTGGAATGCAGTAATTGTTTTAGAAACATTTTATCATTATTTCCCTAAGGAGTGGAAAATAATACTCTTCTCGTATGCAATACACAAGCCGAATTGCTAGCTCTCTGCATGTAGGTAATATGTTTCCCCCCTCAGGTGAAAAAGAAGAGTAAATATCTCAAACTTTTTGAGGGTTCTGTTCTGTACTTCAATAACGAATGCAAAGTACTGGATAACTCGCGTTGTTAGGATTTTGTACCTCTATAGAAGAAAGGAACCTTTATCGTTCGTTATCCGTCTAGTCTGTTTGTTGGTCTGACTGTCAAGACCCTCTTCCACAGGAACGCGTACAGGTATAACATTTAAATTCATAGCAAATAGTAAGGTCTGCGGTTTCTCAAAGCTGTGAAAAGTTCGAATCGCTAAGTCAACGCAAATAAAAAATGTGACCGTTTCTGTGGCATTTCCCGTACATTTTCAAATCCACAAACCGTGAATTCGTGTAAAAAATAAAAACTAAAGCAATTTAGTACTTGCTTTAGTTTTTAGAATGGTAATTTAATTATATCATCGCCAGGGGATTAGAAGTCAGGCTCGTTCTTTGCCCAGACATTCGGCGTGGTAATGCTGCCAGCTTTTTATATTTTAACATACGTATACCTATCACGCCTATATCTTAAATAAAGTAAAGAAAGCGCAAAAAACGCTACATAGAAAAAAAACATGATTATTTCACGTTTTATGGTCACTTCTAGTATATTTTTTTGGTTTTAAGTTGACTGGTTGCTGGGCTGGAGCTTACCTTAGTCGCCTCTTACGATATCCACGAAAGAAATGGAGAGGTATTATTTTAAACCATACATCACACGGAACACGGATTTTTATTTATAGTACCTACTTACATATTGACATTTTATTTAATCGTATATTTATTATTAACGGTTATGCGTTTCAGGTGTTGGTTAATATGTGGATATCAGCGAAATTAAATTTCTTTTTTAGTCCGGTTCCCTTGATAGTACGGTTTTGTTTGATAACGAACAATTTTGTATACTTACATGATGGTAAGAAACAACCATTTGTGACCATTTTTACATTAAGTCTTTCTATTTATCACCCCTTTTATGCAAATCACTATAAAAACAACAACATTACACAGATTACGAGATTAAGTACCTACTTCCATACCATTAGTGACCTGAACCACTGCACAACACAAAAATCTTACCTGAAGATCAAAGAGTAAGTAAATAAAACAGATTAGAAGGCGGGGTAGACGGACACACTGCGAATTGCTTGATAAACAATGACAGACGCCGTTTCTTTGTTCTGCAAATTGATATCCGCAAATGAAAACGCTGTCGGAATAAGGTGAGATTGTGAGAACACCCACTCAAACGAGTAGTATGTATGTAATGTTACATTACTAGGGGGTTACTTTTCTCTGCAGCTGTCCGTACACTACTAATGTACCTACATAAAATTATACCTACCCACACTGCAGTTTTATTGTCTCTAACGGAACTTACTAAAATCCTTGATGAGCTCGACGTCGAACTGTACAATTTTCCATATCATAATTATGACAGCTACTTTTGACACGTTGACTAGACGTCAAGCTGTTATTTTTTACATACAGATGATAGCTAATTTTGACATCTCGTCGACGAGTTTACTTTGTTACGTTAGAGACACCACGTAGGTTGTTTTGGGGTAGACTGCAGATCGTTTCGTAGATGATAATATATATTTCTATGGATTAGAATCAATCAAATGTGTACCAGACCAAATACCTATCTGGAAAATAACTGTTGAATTTGTTTTAGTTTAATTTCCATAACATATAAAAAAGCGGTTAAAACGCTTTGCGGCCTTACCTTTTATAACCACACAGTTAATAATTGTAACTGAAAATGTATGCAATTACCAGTGACAAAGATGTAGTTGTGGTTTGCGAAAGATTCAGATAATTAAAATACTTTTGGAAGTAGTCTCTTAGTTACATTTTTGTTACTTTAATTAATGTTGAATATGGAATTGTCTCCATGATGACATAACTACCAGCCCTCATGCATTAATTAAGTACAGCCTTTAAAGTCTCTGAGGCTTCAAGGTCATCCTACGCCCTACCTACCCTAATTGTAGCAAAGCAAACACCCGCAAATAATAGGTAAATAGAAAAGTCACTCATCAACGCAACACAGCCGAGCCCCTAATTAGGTATAAGCATTAAAATGTAAGCTTTGTTTCCAAGAGTTTAAGCATTCCCGAATACTCTCATTCAAATTGTAATTTAGGCCGATCGTTTGTCTCGAGGCATTTTATAATTTTGAATTTAAGTAAAAGTAGGTACAAATTATGCTAAGAGCTTAAGCAAAAAGTCCTCATCTACATTTCATTGTTGGTCGCTCGCGAGATAAATGAAGGGAGGATGGCGGTTTGATTACTATTCATGAAGTGTTGAGTCCTGTTCACATAAAATTGTTAGAGCGGAGCTCCCTGGGCGACCCGTGCGGAACACCACAGGTGGCCGCTGCTGCTGCCCGGAACGTCCCGAATCAAACTCGTTTTCCGCACCTACGGCTTTATTTGCATAGCAGCCATCGAAAAGGTTTGTAAATTTTGTGGTACAAAAATATGCATGTCAAGAAATTAAGGGCGCTCTGACATGTCTGTTTTAAAGCGCTACAAATAATATTCTAAGTAGAGACCTAGTAAGAACTGTCTAGTGCAATTTCGGTTGGCACAGAATCTTGGTATAGAAGAAGGTTGGTATAGAAGCCTCATTAATTATTAAATTTAGGAAGAAACCAATACAATACTAACGTTTAAGAGGCATCCGCGCGCTTATTTTCTTTAAGCGAAAAGTAACATTTTTGTTATAGAAAATGTTATTTTGTAAAGTTTCGCTGCTACCCCTAGCGTCCAACATTGTTCTTACCAGCTATCGTAATTTTTTCCGCTATTTCGCTGCAACATTGCATAAATACCATGCCCCATTGTTGGAGTGCTAAATAAAGTAAATAACATAAATATCATCATTAATCCTTAATGATCATCTTCCTAGAAAACATTTAAAAATATTCCTTTGCCTAATGTATACTTACGATCCTACACCAAATGATGAAAATTACAAAAAAAACTTATACACTTATGCCACCTGATATCTAAACCATAATAATACTCTCAGAGTTTCAAATGGCGTTTTGAAATTTACTTTTGACTTTGAGTCAAATTGTGCAAATATTATGCTTACCATATTGGTGTAGGTAAGTAGAAATGAGCCGAGTACCTACTCGGTTATTATTCGGTATTCAACATATTCGCTATCTTTTGACTACTTAGTACTCGTTCGAGTACCTCGGATAAAGTGCCGAGTTACTCGTTTAGGTTTGATCGAAAAGTATCCATTTGTATTCATTCAACACGGCATTTACTTTCTGCGTATTTAAGTTGGGAGTGTATAGTAAAGTAAAAACGTATACGTTTAATTACTTATCAATAAAGTTAAATTGCAGTTCCTGGGTTGTCAATATGACTGATTGGCACTAGTGAATGAGCGGGGATGGATCAACAAAAATACAATTTCTGACCAAGTTTAACTTTTTTTTTACGCTGAAGAACTGCCGAAGAACTCAGTATAAATACTTGTAACCGAGAAATACTCGGTACCTACTCAGTTCCTCAGTAAAACCAATACTCAGTCCATCTCTACATGTAAGTATGTGTAGACATGACGAACTTGATAAAGGCACGCCTCATTTGCAGTTCCACTGAGTTGCGCGTCAAAGTGGCGCCCTGTGCACCTCGTTATGAAAATTGACGAGTGATTCTTTGGAATTATGTGAATGTCCGTTTTACTCTTGTGCTTTGTAGTCTTTAAAAAACGGAGCACAATTAAAATCGAATAGAATATTTGTACAAACGTGTAGGTGTAGGCAATACATCTGCTTTAATTTTAGCACATTAGACTGCGTGCCGATTCAAATTCACGGGTAAATTATTTTTTCTTGTGAAAAAAAAAACGGAAAAGAGTGACACTTATTCCAATATACGTACATCGCATGCCTGTAAACCCAAACGAGATATTATTAATATTATTATGCAGAGCACTAGAAATGCTACGTAGCGAAAACTATGAAACCATGACGTTTCGTAGTCAATAACTATCATGATGTTAGATTTAAAAACAACTAATGCAACAGGTATAATAGTGAAAAGTTGCTAGCCTGTGACCTAAAATAAACTTAAATCTATTTTCTTAGTCGCTTTGCTTCTACGGCATTCACGGAAGAAATGGAAAGGTGTTATTCTAAATCCGACACCACCCGGCTGACTTATTCCAAGATTGAATTACATTCTCGGTTGGTTGAATCGACCCCTAATGGAAAGACTGAAAGACGTGTATCTACTCACATTTACATTCTCCATAGAATAGAAGATTTAAACATCCACGATAGCATTCATAATAGACCTGCTTGGCATGTTGATAGACGCTGTATAAGCCAGTAAATTTCAACGCCACGCCGCGCAGTTTGCTGAAATATTTCACTACATAAGTATAGCAGACTTTTCCTTTCTTCTACTGAGCAAGAATGGCAAGTGCCCACTTGTGAATAAACTTGCAAGTACATTTATCTGACGAACTGAGAGTTTTTTAGGGCTAGTTGTTTCCTGCGACTTCGCTGGCGTATAACTCACTTACTTTTTATTTATTTTTTAGGTTAAACACTGAATTGCACACTTATGTAGTAGTAATATATTTTTGTTTTTCTAGTTAGGTTAAGCAATTAATTACACATTTATGTGGAAATATTTCCGTTTTTCTTTAAGCTTAGTTTTGTATTTAATTGTTCCAATCTGTGTTTGTATTGTTAACAACACCATGATTTATTACTGTAACTGTAAAACAAAAAAATCTTTTGGCTGGTATTTCCCAAACATAACCCATGTTACGTCGAAATATTACCTTGCAGGAAAAATATAAATATAACATCGCAATAAAAAACGGGATACAACATATGAATTACTCGGGAAATAACTTCAGCCGAGTTACACGGGGGTTGATTAATGTGCTACAAAGTTGTAACTACGTACCGGAAAAACACTTGATTAATAATGATAAATGAAAACGGTTTTAGTGCAGCGGCGAAAGTTTTCTTAGATGCAAACGTGTATGGTAGTTCAAAACGGATTTAACTTTTAACAACTTTACTTGTTTAAAATTTGTTGTACATGCATGTGAAATTTAACTCATTTTTTTTTTAATTACAAAGCTTCTGATTGCTACGTGTTTGAGTTTTTATTGTGTGCTCGTATTTTTTAGTTTGCACGAGTGTTAAAATGATTCATGTTATTCTGAATTTATAGGGTGGAATAATAGTTCGGGTCTTAAAGGGAAACCATATACATATCTTCACTTGGCTCAATATACTTAAAATAAACATTTTATATTTTTAAAAAGAAGCAAGGGTTCATTCAAAGATTTTCTAAAACTCGCTTGTCTCGCCCGGGAATCGAATTCATTAAAATATAAGAAAACAAATACTCACTATTTTATTTTACTAATCATTAGGATTATTATTCAAGATAAGATTAGCCTGTCGTGCGACATATACTTGAAACATCTCAAAGGGATTAAAGAATTTAACGTAGTTTCCCTCCAGAGCCCGACTTATTTTTCCACCCTGTATGTAAACAGCTTGTCGTTGAATTGCCTTGAGTTTATATGCCTTAATTTGTTTGAGTAAATATGAAATGTAGGCATCTAATGTAAAAGTTGTCATAATTCCTAGAAATGGCTTGTAACAACATGCCTTGTTTTTCTAAGAACACGAACGAAATAACAGCGCCTGTTCCCAAATTAGAAGCGAAAACTATTTCCACGCAAGAAAGATACGTTTTGACGTAATGCATTGTCAAAGCGAGATGAAAGCACGAGATGAACCACAGAGCTCACTTTATTCTCCGAAAATTGATAGCTTTTTCTTTCCTTTCACATGGGGAGGGAAAGAAGTGAGTGAGTGGCGCATCGGGCGAGGTAACGAGGTTTGGGCGCAAATAGCAACACGTGTAGTGGCTAATGGGGCGGCCGTTCACGCACGCTCACCGCCTCGGGCTGGTTTGGACCGGGCTAGTAGCTTACTTGAATGTGTAGGACATTGTACAACAGTATTCTTGGGTAATCTAGCCGCGAATAGCACCAAGGTTGCGGTAGGGGTGTGTACTTAATACGACAAGTTAATACTTTGATCGCCGCGTTATTCAAAATTCTGATAAATCGTTAATTTTCAAATTCGTTATGTCTAAGCTAACCTTACCCAATCTAAGTTTACTCATTCTTCTAAAGATTTTGTAGCATGGTTTATAGTTAGATTCAGAGTTATGAAAATTCAGAATTATAATATTACCCTTGCATTGTCGTGCTTAGAAAAACTCTCTATTTAATGTGTAGATATTTTAAGAGACGACTACGGAAATAAGTTAAGGTGCGTTTTAGGCTACAGACGCCCGAATTCCTAAAGGGGGTAGGAAGACCACATGAATTCCAAAATCCAGTGCCACGTTTAGCAATTTCAGGGTAATCAGATGGTAAAACTACTTCTTTCATCTAAAATAAAACCCGACATGGATTTGGACATGGTTTTGTCTATGTAATGTTACGTGTATTCTGCCTACCAAATTTGAAAAAAAAAAACAGGCGTGTGTGGAAATAAAACAGTTCGGTATTTTTATCCGTTCCCGTGTTAATGGAGCGATCGTACATGCACGCTCACTTGTTTTAGGGCTGCTTTAGACCGGGTTAGTAGCTGACTGGAATGTCCAATGCATTATACGACAATATTCTTGGTAAATCCAGTAGCATAACGTGTGTACAATGTATAGTTGCTAACTAATGAGTCGATTGTAAACATACGCTCACCGCGCTAGTCGTCATCATCGTTACTGTATGGCCAGCACATTGTACGACAATATTCTTAGTAAATCTGATTGCAAAGAGCAATATGCGTGTAGTTTAAATAAAGACTGATACGCTGGTCCAAGTAAAGTAAAGGTTTAATAAACGTACGAAAATGTGATCCCGCTTACACAACACTTATGTTTCGAAGAAATGTTGGCTATACTCCGTTTATTTTAAGATTTTAATTTCAACTACCAACATTTTTAAGTAATCATGAGGCATCGCCGCAGATACTAATATCTTTTGTATTGAATACATTATAACAAGCAGTAATGAGTGCCACTGAAGTAATCATTTCCATTTTTGCCTTTAGATTCCAGAGAATAAATCAATTTTTATCCGTTAAATTTTTAATCTTAAAATTAAACAGAGTAGGTATAGTACTGAGTATTACTTATCTCTATCGTAGTGGTCGCGCGAGTTCTCTACTTTTAGGCTGGTTAGAACTATTCTAGTAGCTTACTTGCTTGTTTAGTCTTTATTGGGGAGACTCTAAAACTGGACTCGCAAACTGCCGCTGTAAAGGCTCACTGACTAATTGCTGAGTTTAGCTGCCAGTCTGTCTTGTAATGCGATACGCTAGAACTTTCAAGTTTAGATCTATTAACACGTTCGACGCCAGTGACACAGCGTCCGTGGCCAAAACAATCTCAATGAAACACTGATAGCGTCGAATGTGTTAAGATGTACGTATATTGCTATTAGAAATGCAAGCTGGTTGCAATTTGCTGTCTATTTTTTACGTAATTCTATTGTTTTCGGCTGTAAATGTTTTCTTATTATTCTTACCCATTTATTGCTCCATTTATAGATAGATAGGTATACACATGTCATTATGTGAAAGTCTAACACTTCTCTAGACGTTATTCGATGACACAAAACTAAACTACCAACGCTAACTACCAACGCTAAATTTACCCTTTTAATTTATCTAGAAAACAGTAAACTAGCGCACTTAAATCGACAGCGGGTAAATATACTTTCTGCCTACCTAGCCCCCTTGTGTATTTGTTTACCCTTTAAGTACCTTTCCAACATAGGTATTTACCCACGATTCGCGGTATTTATGGGTAACTATTTGCCTAAAACGACCTTGACCGTTGACCATCCGACCTTTACTTGATGATGCTTGATGAAGGGTTTAACGTGAAATATCTTCTCTTTTGAACCCCGATTTTTTCATACAGTCTGAACTGAAGGAGCCGGTGTTTTTATCTACGGAGAGTTACTTTTACGGCTGTTATTGCGTGGAATTGTAAGGATTTTTTTATAAGTAGTTACGGCAATTTTATCTAGACGTGTTGTGCTTACGTTGTAAAACAATACTTTGATTTTTTTACCTCATCGTCTTGACAAAAAACGTGAATTAGTGACGTCAGAACAGCTACTTTCTCAACCTTATATGTGTACAGTTCATGCGGGCTACAAAATCTTACAGTATCTAATGCTCCTGCTACACTAACATTGCCTACTAGCTACGTAACTTGGGTAGTGAAAAAAAAAATATGAGGTAGACAGAGCATACGAAACGTTACATAGTCAAAGCCATGGCTTTTCACGCTTCCCAGCTACTTCTATCATAATTTTAGGTTCCACAACAGATGGAAGAAATAAAATTGTGAAAGCTTCCCAGCCTGTCGCCTAAATCTTATCTAAACCTAGTTTCCCTAGTCGCCACTTACAACATCCACGGAAGAAATGGAGAAGTGTTATAACCCGAGATCACACAGGTAATGTATACTTTTATAAATCGCAACGTCACAAATAAACTCTTTCCGTCCGACGTCCCGGCAGCGCGTCACAATGAGCCGGCAAGACGCTCGCCGTTTCGCGTTTGGTTCAATCGGAAGACGTTACTGATTCGCTTTCTGTCCCGCCCTTGGAAAGGCCCAATTTCCTGCAATGGATTGATAGAAATACGTGATCCCAATGCCTGTCGGAATTCGTACAACTATTCACGGCAGTTTGCCGGCGCTGCGGGGTAATAAACGTCCGCAAATAAATCTGTCAAAGGAATAAATGACTGGCAAAAGTAACATTTTGTGTTTGCATAATGTTTATCTATTTAGAGAACTAGTTTTAATTGAGGTTTGAAAATGAGTTGCTATTTTGCAAAATCTGTTTTTGTTTCCTAAATCATATATGGGTGAATATTTTCGAATGTGCAGATTGGGCGTCCCAAAAAAGAATCCAAAATATCGGCTCAATCAAGGAGTTTTATTGGTT
>BHDV01013299.1:527866-548169 GCA_005406045.1 Adoxophyes honmai
TTTAGCAAATATCTACATAAACAGAAGTTTCCTTTCGGGATATAGCTAATTTGAAGTCGGTTTTTTTTTTGTTTAAAATTATTTATAAGCAGATTCCTTCAACTCCTCGAAAAACCGGTCCGTTTCTGCTATCACCTCTCCGTTTGTTGAAAATTACTGACCGGCCAAATGTTTTTTTGAATTAGGAAAGATAATAGTCTGATGGTGCCAAATCAGGTAAATAAAGTTGATAGTTCAATACTTTTAATCGAAGTTTATGAAGCTTAGCCATGGCGATAACTGATTTGTGCGGCGGTGCATTTTCCTGGTAGGAAAGGATCTTCTTTTTGGCTAATATTGGCCGTTTTTCTTGAATATTTTCTACTAATTGACCGAGAAGATTAGCGTAGTAGGCTATTGTAACAGTTTTCTCTTTGGAAAGGTAACCAATAAAAATAACTCCATTGTAGTCCCAAAACACTGACGCCATCACTTTTCCGGCTGACGGATGCGACATGGCTTTCTTTGGTGGCGTAGAATCAATATGTACCTATCCACTGTTTTGATTGTTTTTTTATTTCTAGAACGTAGTGGTGAATTCAAGTTTTGTCGGTGGTTATAAATTTCCGCAAAAAATTGCTAGTATTTGACCTAAATGGCGCTAGATTCTCGGTCGATGTTTCAACTCGCTTGAACTTTTGTTCAGCGGTCAACAAACGCGGCAGCCATATTGCTAAAACTTTTTTCAGACCTAATTCGTCGTTTAAAATATAGTATACCCACTCCATTGAGATCCCTATAGTATCACTTATTTCCCGCACTTTTAATATTTGGTAATCTAAAACCGTTTTATGAATTTCATCGATGATTTGTGGTGTGGTAGACGTCGACGGCCTGCCGCTTCTCGGCTCATCTTCGATGATCTCTCTGCCCTGTTAAAGCAACGCTGCCGTCTTGGACACTGTAGAAAATGAAGGTGCATATCCTCCTAATGTGTTATCCAAATCTTCTTTAATATTTTTTTGCGTATTTTTTTTTTGACAATATATTTGATCACGGCTCTAATTTCAATTTTGACCATTTTCCAAGAGAGACTCCGATTCGTTGACACAAAAAATGATAAAAAAATTAGTATCCAATCTATCGTAACGAAAATTAGCCCAATACTAATTAAGGAATTAAGCTATCGAACGATAGCAAATTTATTTTCATTGTGCCCCTAAATCTAGGTTAGGCCGAGAACTTTTCAAACAGCCCTAGTACTTAGAGTTTAATTTATTTCACATAGGTATTTTCTTTGATTGCTAACTTATATTGAAAGATGATATTTTCAAACAATTTTTGAAGTTAATGTGCGCGAGCAAAGAAGATTAAAAAATATTATACTTAACATTAAATAATACTTCCAGTATTACGTGCCACACTATTGAATACAATTCTAAAATATTCAGAAGTATGACTCTCTTTGGAAGGCTACGAGTATAAGTCAGTCCACTTAGACTTCAAAATAAAAGTAACAAATGATAAAACAACGTATTCAGGTGTTTTAGAAAATGTATCGTTTACCTAAGTTTCATTAAGCATTCGACGCTTACTAAGAATTGCGGCATTTGGGGCGCGGAAGCGACAATGTCTGTTCAACTTACCTACACTAATTGAATGTGCACGTATGCACACTTTGTGCAAGGCGTATCTCGCTCTTTGCGAGTACCTATGGTGTATTCAGGATAACATTAGAATTTTAACGGTCAATTAAGTACTCACACATTTTTAAGTCTACGCAAGGCGTCACCGCAAATGGTGAAACCATTGGTTTTGAGAACATTATAACAAACAGTGATAAGGATTTCCTGTTTTACCTTTGGATCTCTGAGAAAAATAATAATTTTGTAGGTTAAAAGCCTAATTTATCCTGAATGGACCATATGTGTCGTCTGTTTTTGTACTCGTGGTCTATCATGTGATGGTATGACAATCGGATGTCGTAATGCTGTGAATGCCCGCATAACAGAGAGCGCGTCACGAGTCGCGGTTTTCGTATTCAAACATTCATCATGTGTATTCCCACAGTTACCTACACAATCAAAACTATATTTCGAGCTTTGTTGCACTTTTAGCACTGCAGATCTCCTCAATCCTGATTCGATCTTGCAGAGAAACGCCGAGCATTGCTCTCTCCATCGCCCTTTCCGTGACTTTGAGCTTTCTGATGAGGCCCATAGTAAGCGTCCACGTCTCTGTTCCGTATGTCGTCACTGGCAACACACATTGGTCGTCTTTCCTTATGTCAACTAAAGTTACCGATAGCCCACCGGATTAGCAAGTTGAAGTGGCAATGAGGAGGACACAATTGCACGCAGAGACATGCGTGCATTGGATGTTCGATGGGGTCGAAAAGTGCTCAACTGAAGACCACGGACCAGCAAGCGCAGCGTAGGACGTCCACCTACAAGATGGATGGACGAACTTATAAAAGTCGCCGGAAGACGCTGGATGCAGGTCGCTTCCAACCAATAAATGTGGAAGTCCAAAGGGGAGGCCTATGTTCAGCAGTAGACTACTTATGACTGATATGATGATGATGGTATCTCATCTTTTTTTTAAGTTAGTCAGTCCACCTGCTATTAAACTCCCAGGAATCTCTTTCCTCTGGCTCGATAAAGTCTATTCGTATGGCAATCTGTAGGTATAGTAGGGCTCCAATCCGGGCCTGCGAAGCACCCGAGGCGACTCGGCCGCAGCACGCAGGCTTTGATTAACGCGCCGATCCGATACGACACCACCGACGATAAACAGGTCGGACGACAATGTCGTTCGCTATCTACACTGCCCGTTACACTGAAAGAAATTAAACACGAGCATAAAATGTATTTATTGAACATAAAACTACCGTGAGACTCACTCATTTTGAAAAAAATACGGATAACTCACGTTTTAAATTGAGTTTAGCCACTAAACATGATGATATGTCGAGCTAAAATGGTGGCTTTTACTTACATGGTGACATCCCACTTTTTGCTTTGAGTAGTTTTGTTTGATTCACCATATTTTTTAGGTTGTAAGTGGGCAGGTATAGTAGTGACAGGTTGCTAGCCTGTCGCCTAAAATATACCTTAACTTATTACCTAAGTCACCTCTTACGGCATCCACGGAAGAAATGGAAAGGTGTTATTCTTACTTACTTTCTTAAAGTGGTTATGAAACGGGACATAGCCATTTTTTTGTTTTTGCATCTTTCAATTCGAAAATACAGGCATGATATGTGTGACATTGAACATTAAACTACCGTGAGACTCACTCATGTTATTCGGGCTAATTCGTACAACGAAACATGTCGAGCTAAACTCGATTTATTTAATGTGAGTTATCCGAAATTTTTTAAACATGATAGGTATATATGTGTATAAAACTTTCAACATCAAAAAAAAAGTAGTTAGATAGCAAAACCAACAATCATTGCACCCGAACAGATGGGCCCAATGAAGCAGCGAAGCAACCTTCCGAACGTTACATTTTTATTGAAACTTTAAATTAAATTACATCACAATGCGCCGCATTTCTTGGGCGTCTAATTAAATTGGCAGCTAGTTCGCAGAGCGTCTACTAATTTGATAGTGTCGTTGGTGTTCGTACCTGACCTAAAAGTTTATTTCCACCCTCAAAGGAAGTCGCTCCGACGTCGGGGTAAGAAAATTGTTTCCATTATACGTACTCTCGATTAGTGTTAGTGTTCTTATGATTTAAGTGTTTGGACAATACTTAGGTACTGATATATTTTCGAGAAGGATCAATGCTTTTACGGTATCTGACACAATAAGATTGCATAAATATCTTAACCACCCGTGTGGTGTCGGGCTTAGAATAACGCCTCTCCATTTCTTCCGTGGATGTCGTAAGAGGCGACTAAAAGTAGGTAATTGGTTAGGGTATATTTCAGGCGACAACCTTGCAAGTCCTATTCCCTATTCTCTAACTATACTTCTAGCTTAACCTAAGACAAAACTAATGCGACACGTCCAAAGAGTCCTTAAGAGGAAATGGAGCGGTCATATTTTGTATGGAAACGTAGTCCCCTGATTCCTCGCTGGATATTACCCGTAGAACAATGATTTTTTACATCAACAATCTAATGATATATTAGCATGTTCCTATGTTTTGATTTTTTTATTTATTTAATTATTAAGAGAGATATTAACCTTCAAAAACATGAAAAATTGGTTATTTTTTACCGTTGTATTCAAACGTCCACAAAACAATTTTGACGCAATAATATCAAAATAGAAGAACATAGGAACACAGCTATACTATTTCTTTATCTTTTAGTGAAAAAAAAACTAAAATCGGTTAACTTTTGGAGAAGAAATCAGGGGACTACGGAGCGTTGTTTTTGTGCAATTTTCATAGGTATTTTCGGTCCAAGCTGCAGTTGTCCCTATCGCACTCTGCGGGGGTGTTGAGGTTGGGGAGGTGGGATGTGTATGCACGTAGTGAAGTGACACATGGTCGATAATATTATCGATACTGTAGTGCTGTTCGTGGATATCGATATTTCACAGTCGTCACGATGAAATGTTTGCGCGAAGTTTACTTTAATGGATGTATAAGCAGATCATTGTATTTTAAAGTTGTTAGTAGTTATAGAACTTGTTAGTTTGTTTTTAAACTTTTCCAATACAAACCAATAATCATAATATCACAATGGTTCCCCACCATTAGCCCGAAAAAACTTAGCCCTAATTTCACTGGCCCTAAAGAAAAACAAAACAATTGGAGTCGGAATTACCAAATACTAGTCTGGATATACCACAGACTTATTAACCTGGTCAAGATAGACATTAAAAAACAGTGACAAATACATAAAATTCCGACAAAGCCAAATCTCCGTAGAAACCTCAGTTTTACCATAAAGAATAAAGTGTCAAAAGTCCCCATTTATCCCATGTGAGCTAAGCGAGTTATTCGGGTTCAAATGTCAAAATTTTTGGTTTTTTGGGTTTTTCTCGAAAACGGTGAGTTTTATCAAAAAGTAACTCAAAGCCAAGTTGTAGATCTCAAAATATGCTATAAAACGGTTCTTACTAGTTTTTCTCTAAAACCCACCGTTTGCCAGATATTGCGCTCATAAAAATCACGGTCAACATCACATACTATACGAGGTAGTGCACTCGGCGCGTTTTTCTTAACGTGGTTTCCCGGTAGGCTTATTCCACTAACATTTATGGCGTTATTTTCAGGAAAATTACTAATTTAATAGTATGAAGATGGTTGATATTGGTTATGGGGTCTAACTGACGTTCTATACTCGATAGAAATGTTAAATACCAGATGCCTATGTTGGAGGAAGACGGGATAGTCATTATTGGCATCTGCTGTTCAATATTTCTATCGATTATAGAACGACAGTTTAACCCCATACCCAATATCAATAGTCTTATACTATTAAATTAGTAATTTTCCTGGAAATAACGTTATAAAGTTTAGTGGAATAGGCTTACCGAAGAAACTACGTTGAAAAAAATGCGCCAAATACACTACTTCGTAAGTGATTCTTATGAGCACAATATCTGGCAAATGGTGGGTTTTAGAGAAAAACTTGTAAAAAACGTTTTATAGAATATTTTGAGATCTACAACTTGGCTTTGAGGTACTTTTTGATAAAACTTACCGTTTTCGAGAAAAATCCAAAAAACCAAAAATTTTGACATTTGAACCCGAATAACTCGCTTAGCTCCCACGCGGGCCCAGTGCGGATTGGGAACTTCACACACAACGTTGAATTACTTCGTCGCTGTGTGTAGGTTTCCTCACGATGTTTTCCTTCACCGAAAAGCTCGTGATAAATATCAAATGCGATATCGCACATAAATTCCGAAAAATTCAGAGGTGCGAGCCCGGGGTTTGAACCCACGACCCTCTGCTTGAGAGGCCACAGTTCGAACCGATCACTCATATGCTCACATGGGATCAATGGGGACTTTTGACACTTTACTCTTTATGGTAAAACTAAGTTTTCTACGGAGATTTGGCTTTGTCGGAATTTTCTGTATTTGTATTGTCTATCTTGACCAGGTTATATGTCAAAGTAGATAGAAAAAAGGTGGGACGCTTGGTTCTCATACAAATACAGGAACTCGCGGTATCTATTTCGATATAAGTTTGTGGAATGTATTCTCTCTCGGTCCACTACTCGTGGTCACAAATGAAACCTAACCGAGTTTGTTTTCTGTGGGGGTCCCAGTTCTAACCTAACTTACTAAACTTTTATGGCAGTAGTTTGCAGTTCTAAGATTTGCTAGATAGCCTAACCTAATTTTCTATCAGCAGTTTGTTTTCCGTTGGTGTCGCACTTTGAAAATTAGTGCAAATAATTATTAGGGTATTAGATGATTAGGTCTAACAACTAATTTGGGGTGTAAAAAATAGGTGAAAAAATAAAAATAAAATACAAAAAGAACTCTTTCGAACCGGATTTGAACCTGCGACCTATTAAGTTTAGAGACACCGCTAAACCAACTGAGCTATCGAAGGCTGACATTAGAAGTTGAAATTCTGATAAACTTTCTGCAACGTAATTGGTTTGCTGGGAATGGTACGCCTAAAATAAATATAAAAATAGTGTCTGAGCCGCCGTGTTTCGCGCTTAGCTGTTGCCGCGCGGGGCGCGCGGGACAACGTGCACGTAAACATAGAGTTTCACTCACACATCGTAATGCGGTTGTGTAGGCGCGGCGCGACAGCAATAGATTTAGCAAATACCTATTTTTCAATTCGCTCCCCCGGCATATTGCCTCTTATCGTGCAGACCAAATGCATATTCAACGTCAGTACCCTCTGGGTACAGAGGACCCGTACAAAGTAGGTAGCTACCTCGTTGGCATGAATGTAGGAAGCGGAAGTTCGAATTTTAAGCAGCCGCGCGGTTTGCAGCGCCTGTAGCTTGAATAACTTTAAACTTCCATTGTGATTTCGGGACATGTTATCCTCCACTATGGCGCCGTGTGACCATGCGATGATTCGGTTAATACCCCCTTTGTTTGTTTAGGGGGTTACTAATAGACTACATTTAGGGTACATTCAACGAGCGAGACTAAATTTAGGTCTTGTGTCGATAAATCGACCCTCAGAGTTTTTAAATGTGATTTAACACACACGCGTATGAAAGCATATGTCATAACATAATGAGTGGAAAAAGGGGGAGGCTTTGATCAGCTGAGGATAATATACAAACTAGTAGACAAAAGTGAAGAGAAGTATATCAACATAAATTATGACGTTTTAAAAGTAAACTGAAAATTGTGTTTTATTTTCTTTTGTAAGTGTAAAACTATTTTAGCACGTAGGTATCACATGTTGACACGAGGCCCTTTATTCATAAATAAAATGTTTAACGTGCGCAACAAAAGCTCAAATAATATTATTGTCTGACTTCGTACAAGATAACCACAATTGAACAGTTTTTATTTTTAAACTCTTTGCACACGGTTTTGAGGTTGGAAATTGTTAGTTTCCAAGCTTGTTGAAAGCCTTTTGTCGGAGCAACTTAGCTCAAAACCACACGTGTCGCTTTAAACGTCTAATTATGGCTGGAACGCGTACTCTTTGTAAACGCGACCTAAAAAGATGGTACGCCAACTAAAACAATGCTATTCATGTACTTAATTGGATAGACAGTGTACCTGGCGCGTGATTAAAAAGTTCTCACTGCTCTCGTCATGGCAGACATTCATTGCAACGTGAATAGCTTTTGAAGGGAAGCTCGTTTCATTTCCCACAATTGCGCAGTTTGTTTCACGGCTCACACAAATGATACTTTTTATCTCTATTTCCTGAACTAATTGTGTTTAGTTTCAAGGAGCATTAACACTGCTATCTTAAGGGTAATTTAAGTATCTTTAAGCACCGTTGACACGGCTGTTGTCTCGTCTTTGTCCGTTGTCCAGCATTTTCGCAGCAAAAAGTCTCGAGCATTTAAATCAACAGCTCCGACTACAGACATGAAAACAAGAAACTGAGATGGAATCGCTTGTCGACATTATCTTGAGAAGATTTGTGTTACATTTACCAAATAACTGAAGTCACAACTTTGTAACTTTGGCTTGGTAGAGCGCCAATGTTACACGTCAAATTATATTCCGCGTATATTTGATACGAGTATTTAGCTGATGTTATCTAATCGGCTAGAAAAAAGTAAAACAAAAAAGACACTAAAATTTAGTGTCTGACCTCATTACTTTCCCTCCTTTTCCTTAATTTTCCCTTCTACAACAAAAAATCAACAATGCTACTCAGTCTTCTATCCTTACAAACCAAATTCAGTGCGAATTTTGGAGCTTGATCTACTTGACATAATATTTACATCAACGTTCATAGAAACTAGAACTTTGAATTGAAATTATTGTTTACATATTCTTTACTTTTTATTATTTTCTGCATTTAAAACAGCTCATCGCAATATTTGCACATGTAACTTAAATTTCTGAAGGCGCTTCGTGCAAAATGCAATAAAACTCTAGGATGAAACTGGTAATAAGTATGCTAGTAAAAAAAAAAGGATAAAACTGGTAGGTACGGGTTAAAAAACTTAAGTAAGTCGCCTGTTGTATGTAGTTTGTACAGTTTGCAATGGACGACGCAAAAAACACGAAGATAATTACTTGAATTGACAACTATTTTATATCTGACATGGCATTCGTGACAATCATATAAGGGGACAAAAGTAATCTAACTTGAAAAATACGCAAGTAATGAGTTTAAAAACCATAAAATATCATTACAAATTTTAAAAATAGTATGCCTATTCGCAGACATTACTCACACATACAACAGGTGACAAACTTACGTTTTTCACATGTAAGGTACCTAAAGATTGAACCTTTAATAGGTAACTAACTTTTCCTACACTAGTATCTACAGTAGATATCCCCTTTATTGGATAGTATTGAAAATGTCGTGGACATCTGTGTGACTTAAACGCAAAGACGGCACCCGCCCTACCACCTCAGCGATTCTAAGCAACCTTTCACTGTATTACCTGTACAGTTTCTTCGGTAATACAAACGTACGTACATACAAGGGTATCTTCCCATCCGATATCTAAAATACCTGGCAAAATGCATTCAAAGAAAAACCTCGGATTGAAATAAGTTAATAGGAGTCAGCAAGTCTGGGCGCCCGTTAAGCCGAGGCTACAGGAACGGTATTTATAACCCTGGATTTTCCGAGTTCATACCACGTTAACTACGAAATATGCAAGAAAAAAGCCACGACTGTTCTCTATGAGCTTAATACGTGCACGCGACACTAAACATGGCCGGCAGCGTAGTTAATGAGGCTGTACGGTTACTCGAATCGTTTCGACAGGTTGAAAGCGTTGAGCTATGATGCCCACACGACTTACAGACCCTGAACATAATACGTGAGAGCTTGTACTACATAAGCTACACAAGCACGCATTTTAACTGATTCTGAAGATGTTCAATATGAGGATATCTGATTGAAGCAATTTGTAACCGATTGCTGAAATCAAACGTATTTACAGATCTTTATTTAATCAAATAGGTAAAAAAACGAAACCCATAAATGGACTCGGTTACTATTAATCGGTACCTACAACATTTGTTCATCAGCACCTCAGAAAATACATATTTATTGATATAATTTTTAAGTTTTATTGGAAAGCTTTTCTTGTAATTGATTTTGCTCTAATATGTTTATAATAATAAGTTAAAGCTATCGTAAAATAAACCGGATATACTCACGTCTTTGTTTTGAGATTAGTTCGACATGTTTCGGACAAATTCGTGACCCAACATCGGGAGTAATGCGCTACGTTACATTTCATTTTCTGTGAGTGGGTTTTATGGATAATTTAAATTAAAGCCGATAACTTATCACATCTCTAATTTATTGTGAGATATTGTATATTTAAGTTTAATATAATTTCTTAACAAAAATATACATACATACATACATATTCTCACGCCTGTATTCCTAAGAGGGGTAGGCAGAGCACATGAATTCAAAAATCCAGTGCCACGTTTAGCAAACTCAGGGTAACCAGGTGGTTAAACGTGATATTGCGGTGACAGGTGGCTAGCCCATCGCCCACAATACACTAACCCTTTCCCAGAGTCGACACTAAAAAAACAAAAATATGCATTACAGTAAAAATAAAGTTTTATACAATAAATACCTCAGGGCTTGATTTGAATCAGTGGTGATACGGCGTCGAACAATAATGTGTGCTATAACTTTTTTACGATCGTAGATAGATACAACTAAAAGAGAGCGTTATTAAATACACAGTCGTACATAAGGAATACGACAAAAGCATTAAACAGGAAAACTTTGATGTGCTGTCGACCCATTTTACCCCATGTGATAAAAGTGGGTTAGCCACTGGTAAACTTTCAGACGTGACTAGTTGGACCGTGTAAAGTACTTAGAGTACGATCGGGGACGCTGAGGAAACTAAGTAAATTCACGTCACAATGTACTTACTTTAAGTAGGTTAGAACACTGATGTAGAAAACACTTTTTTTTTAAGTTTAAAATACGTCAAACTCTCCTGACTTGATTTAACTGAAACGTGTTAAGAAATAGAAATAAATTAAGCTTATTTTCAGTAAAGATAATATCGAAATTAAAATAATACATTGGCGAAGCCATGGGCATCAGCTTGTTGAACTAACAGTACTCGGCCACAAGGAATGCCCATCGTCCTTCTCGGCGAATGCAGGTTCTGTAGAGCGCTGTCTCGCTCTAAGTTATGTTACGCCAACTGTCTCTTTCCAAATACCGATGTTCAAACTTTGTGGCCGGGTACTGAAATATGCTTGTAAATTACGTAGATACTACGCAATAAATTCAAAAGCTTTACACTCAAGTCAAATGTCAACAAAAAGCGGTTAATTGTAAAGTACATTAACAACTCACGCTTCACAAAGTCCGAATGCAGCGAACAAACAGAGCTAACCAAATTCCTAACTAAAATTGTGTTCCCAACAAATTGTGTGGGCATGCCCTAAGAATTAAATGTACCGTCGGATCCGGAATCGCTGAGTTAGTACCGTCCGCAGCCGGAACAGGTGCCGCCGCTGCTGCTCTTACAACTCACTAATTTTATAATATCACCCACGAACCTTCCTAACCGTACAATGCTGTGGTCTTACCTTATTCTCAGCTGGAAATCTGAAGTCAGATTAAGTTTTAGATGTTTTTAGACCGCTGGTGCGCTTTACCGTGCAATATAAGTGTGTTGTTTATTTATGTAACCTGTTTATTTCCTTAGTCGCCTTTTACGACATCCATACACATAAATATTAAACTTATAAATCAAATCGTCAAAACTAAACAAACTTTTTGAATAGAGAACCAAGACCCACTCTTTTCGCTTTTATTACCTACGCTAGTTTTTGACTGTATGCCATGGGTTGCGTACTTTACTTGCTTGCTCTGCGATATCAAGCTTCGTTATTTGGATGGACCTTGATGGCAAGAACTTATTAAAGCGCCAGAAATCATGCATGTGCCGTGATATTTTCTCAATCAATGCCTACATGCAAAATCCTTTCTTTGCTTTTCAGCTTTATATGCATATGACTGTGTAACCAGCCAATTAATTTCATTTTAGAACTGAAAGTCTAAGTTGCTTGTTTTAGAACTTTACTATTTGGTTACACATTCTGTGGTCTAACATGTCCAGGGCAATTTACCGTAACTTTGATCTCTACTATAAAAGGGCCGGGATAGTTATTAAACTTTCCAGCCTTGTAAAATAAAGTAACTGACGTAATTACGTTAGACAAAAGAAGACAGAAGTACAAAAGTACTTATTTCATTTTGAAGCAATTTGTGTCATTAAACCGTTATTTACCAAATTACCACGTTTTGACCCGTAGTTTTGAGTTCTTCAACTTGGTTGGAATGTCGTTATAATATACTAGCTGAGCCCGCGACTTCGTCCGCGTGGAATAGTGACTATTTTCCCCCGTTTTTCCCGCATTTTTCAATGTTTCTTCGCTCCTGTTAGTCACAGAGTGATGTTATATAGCCTAAAGCCTTCCTCGATAGATGGCCTATCCAACACAAAAAGATTTTTTCAATTCGGACCAGTACTTCCTGAGATTATCGCGTTCAAACAAACAAACAAACAAACAAACAAACAAACTCTTCAGCTTTATTATATTAGTATAGATTATGTTTCAGGGCCCACTGTGGGTCTAAATTTGATCAAAATCATCCCGACAAGTAAAATACAACATTAATTTGTTTTCTGCTTAGTTATCGTTTTATGTGACTGCCTACTTTCTGAATACTGTAGGGTGTTATTATCATCCCAAAGGTCCCCTTATTTTTTGATCGTGCTATTTTTTATTAGCACGTATATTTGTAGACAATTTAAATGTGTTTCAAATAAAATGTCCTTAGATTTTGCTGAAATTTTAAGACGATTTTTATCATTTATTTCAGAGGAAGAAACAAAATGACTCATAGAACGACGCTAAGAATTTAAATAAACGGATCAACAAACGAGTGCGTCGGACATTTGCTTCCCGAATACTGAAAGGGGAGACGAGGGACGCGGTCGGCCGGTTGACTGAAATTGATGCCGAAATTATCATGTTCATTAGTAGCTTAATTAAAAATATTCAAATGAAGCACTTTTTGCTCCGGTATGATTTGATATTTTGGGCTTACCTGCCCTGTTATTTTGTTTTTATTCAGGACGGTTTTTAGTAAGCGCTTCAACCAATGTTTTTAACAATACTACCTAACAAACTTTACTAAAATTTGTTTTCCTCAAAGTTTTGTTCTTATGGTTCGTATTTTACATTGTTTAAATAAATGGATTAATGACATCATCCTTTGGAGTAGGCATTTTTTTCGGAACCGAAGTCAAAGTCGAAATTATCTAATCTCACTTATCGGAAGTGATGAAGTCAGAACCGGAATCGGAAGCAGAAGCAACCCAACTATAATGTGGCAATACGAATCGCACTTATTTCATTAACAAAAACTTAGTAAGACAAAGTCGGAGCTCTATGACATCTCTAGTTAGTAGACCTAACTGTGAATTATCTACAGATATGTAGGTACCTACTAAATATCATCAAAATACGCGATATGTCGTTTCTTCATTGTTGGCTGGACAAATGCGAGTCGAATAAGCGTTGGTGCATGAAGTCAACAAAATGCTTCAATGGATAGAAAGGGTTATTCGCCGGTCATTCGAGTAAAAATTAAAAATCGTACATCTCCCGGACTCAGGTAACGTGAAAGGTTTCGTAATACGCGTACCCATTTTACTGCCTTCACGTACTACGCTATTGATTTTTTATTTGGCGAAGCTGTGGATAATGGACGCTTTTATGCAAATGCAGATTCCGCAGTGCATTCCGACGGGATATGCAGCAAAACAGAATATGGCATAATAATAAAAGAAGCTATTGCTCGCGTTGAGTTTGTTGTATTTGATATTTTTCAGTACTTTTCACAGGTAGCTCGCACCTTTTTTTAAAAAATAAATCCAAGGTATCGCCGCGAGTGGTGATAGGGTTTGAATTGAACACATGTCATAAACAAGCAGTCAATTGTTACTTATAACATTCATAATTTCCAGTTTTACCGTTGATTACTGAAAATAATATCCGTTATAATTCCAATAATAAGTATTGTAAGAAAATGTTAAAATCATACAGCAAATTTAATTTGCCATTCTCTATCTTGGTCTTGGTAGGTATGAATCAATCAGCTAATTAACAAATAACAATAAGGAAAAGAAAATGACTCGCTCAAGCGCGTCAATAATTTATTATACCCATTTAGACGTTATTCGGTAAACCAGAAAGAACATGTTAGTTTACCCGTTTCATTCAGCCTCAGATAAAAAGGTTCTTTGTTCCCTTAAACAATGAACTTGCTCCACATAAGAGGGAAAACTCCTGACAATAGATAACTATCCAGAAAGGTATACCGGGAAGTAACCCCTGTTTAAGTTATAAGAGCCTGACTAATTAAATAAGTCCCGTTTTAAAAGCAGAATTTACGACCCGCCGCTGGAAAATGGCAATAAACAGCATCAACCCCGGTCTGACAACCTTCCTTTTTATTATTTTCTTTTTAACAACCACCTTTTACAGTCTCACTGCTCCCGTTAATTAGTTGATCTATCACAACAACGTTGTTTTCTTACGGCAAATTTTTAAGCCGAGTAAATAAAATGTACGTCTCTATCTATTTCAATTTATTTCTTTTGTTTTGATAATGAAAATGTAAACAAGTAGTTGATTATGTACTTATTGTTCCTTTTTTGTTTATCTTGCTTTTTATGGAGCTGACATATTCATGAACTGAATGAGGACTCGAAAGGAATAAAGATAAAAAAATACAATATTATTCTAAGGACACTTTAACTTAGTTGACTAGAAACAGCATCTGTTGTGCAAAAAGAAGTACCTGGAATTGCTATGAGATTGTTACAGCTTTGTTTTTTTATGTATTCAACTCATCGTTCGACTTTTATTTACCATTAATTTTGTAAGACTTTCCACTAACAACTACAGTTAGGACGTTTTGTTGGGAAATGGTAGGCTTCTCAAAGTGTCCATGAAGGCTCCATTCGAAATACAGACACGGACATACAATTGATTTCAAAAGAATTAGTAGGTATACACTATTATATACCCACAATTCTTGAAACAATGCCAACCAAGTTAGAATATAATAAGTTCGAGGTTTTATTGCATTAGAAATAGTTAAATTTTATAGTAATTTTAATTCAGCATAGAAGTTAAGAGAAATTCTTCCAATAACTTTTAGGGAGATTAGGCTTAGAGATAAAGGGAAAAAAAGATTTTTTGTAATTCACTCGAATTAGCTATTTCAGACATACATAAATTACATAATACACAAACAGCTGACTGCAGCCGAGCGGTGTCACTACCCACGAATTTTGACAGTGCACGGTCGGTGCTGCAAAAATAAAAAATACCTGTAATAACTTCAACTCGAAACTTTTTTCCACGCATAATGTAAAGCTACCCGATCTATGGGCGTGTCAGTTACACTAGTCACTCTTCTGTAACAGTATCGTAACGGTTACGGGGCCACAATTATCCCAAGTATTGCTATTCACCGCAGACCGTAGATCAACTGCCAAAGCCAAAACCACGGCCCACGGATATTACCGTGAGACATTTAATTTTCTACGTGAAAGGATAAGGCGAATAGTATTTCCTGGAGCATCCTGAATCGCGTTCTCAAATTGTGTTTCGGCTCGCCATAAATAGAAGCGGCGGTGTAAGTGGGCATGACATCGAAATGCTACTGGATAATCCATTTCTTTTACCATTAGTACCTACCCACTTTTAATTATTTTCAGTGTCCAATAATTCAATACCCGTGTGGAGGATTTAAAACAACAATTCTACTTTTCTTCTGTGGTTTTCGCAAAAGGCAAAGGAAAATAGGTTAAAGTGTGCTTTAGGCGACAGGCTAACTATTTTTCCTGTAATACCTAAGTCTTTTCACTAACTTTAGTAAGTTTGTTGAAGTTTATAATGTTTTTTGTATGTTTTTTTTTTTCAAAATACAAAGTCACTTTTAAAAATAGCTTGGCAAGTCCGTTGAAGAAAGTATTGGTCATTTCTCAAATGTCACGCTTTCAATGATAAGTGAAATAGCTCATGTTATTGTTCAACTTATATTACCAAAGGTAAAGATAGACGAGGGTTGGAAAGCAATAATGGTACCTACTATTTCATGTTTTTACATTATTTTGGAATTATTTAGAATCTAAAAATGGGAAATTATGTGATCACTCATTGCCATTTGAATGAGCATGCTTACTGAATGTTGTTGTGAAAAATTAGAGGATTATTAGGTATAACATGAAATTACCGTGAGACTCTTTCATAATGAAAAAGACGGATAGCTCACTTCTTAAATCGAGTTTAGCTCGGCATGTTTCGTACTAGTCCATGTAGGAGCCATGGCAGTTGCTGTCAAACGAGCACTCAAAGTTTGAATTTGTGAATGCGCGTTTGGTAGTAGTCACTTCAGTTGATGTAACGTAATATGTAAGGTTTTATGTATTCTATCTACCCCTTCGGAAACCCCGGCGTGATGTTTATACGTCGTGTTAGAAATGAACCAAACTTTTCCGTCATCCTTTACAACAATTCTCCCGGCTAATAACCTACCGTGTACATTCGTTGTTCCTTGCTCCAGCCTCGCCGCCGCTCCTAGTTACACCGCTTCCGCATTTAGATTGCGTTCTCTTCCCCGGTACTCTCTAGTCCCTAACGGCACATATTTTAGCTAGCCCACGAAATATGACACCTTCAAACCTTGCCTGAGCAATAATAGTGATGAATTTATTGTGAAATTATCGATAGAATACCATCGCTGCTTAAAAATTACAATACAGTCTGTTCACGTAATTGCAGGTTTATTTTTCTTAAATGACAAAGCGATTGACTAATTACATTTTGTGACTAGATAGGTAATTGTAAATACTGCGGGGTTTTTTGTAAGCTCTATTAATTACTATAACTTCATGCCAAAATAAGACATTTCATACGCTGACGAAATTTTAAAGAGTATTCTTATTTTGCATTCCTTATTGTGTAAGTCTATAGTCCTTGTTTAAAAAAAAATTAGCAGGGATATGTACACGATAGCAGTCATGTAATTACAAACTTTTACTAATTAGCTACTTCTTTAAGGAAACTCATTAGGTAAAGTAAATTTTAATTCTAAACGCCTAGTGGTTGAACGTTACTATTTTAACTAACTAAAATAATATTGCCGTCACATTCCACGTAGGTAAACAATTCCGCTTTAAAAACACGTAGTCCCGAAACTTTTTGCTCACAACTCGATGCATCCAAAAAAAGTAAAATGCACTCCGTTGCAGTTTTTGTCCAAAATGGCGGATAATTCTATTTCGCTGCTATCAAGTGCCATCCGAGAGTGCTATTCGAAAATAAACGCTTACAAAAGATATCCAATTAAATTCTTTATGAAGTATTTTCCTATTTTTCTGTAGAAGTATTGTTGTTTCTGAAAAGTGTTGAATGGTGATATTTTTCTTGATCCGTAGCCGTGCAAAATATGAAATAAACATTGAAATACTATTACTTAAACGCACGTACTTTATATAATTATTATGGTTTTTAGAGTTCCGTAGTCAAATGGCAAAAACGGAACCCTTATTATGTAGATTCGTCATGTCTGTCCATCCGTCCGCCTGTCCGTCCGTCCGTATGTCACAGCCACTTCTTTCCGAAACTATGAGAACTATACTAATAAAACTTAGTGAGTGTGAACCGCATTAAGATTGTGATACAAAATTTTAAAAAAGCAATAATTTTTTAGGGTTCCCCATACATGGAACTGAAACTCAATTTTTTTTTTTCATCAAACCCATACGTGTGGGGTGTCTATGGATAGCTCTTCAAAAATAATATTGGGGTTCCTAACATCATACTTTTTCTAAAGTAAATAGTTTGCGCGACAGACACTTCCAAAGTTGAAAAAGTTGTGCCCCCCCTCCCTCTAACTTCTAAAATAAAAGAGTGATAAATCTAAAAAAAATATATGATGTACATCAATTGGTTTGAACAAAATCTACCAAGTAGTTTTTTTTTTAATAAATAAAATTAAAATTTATCATTAGTTCGAAAATCTGTCACTAGGTGGCGTTATAATCGGTTTGCACGGAACCCTCAGTGCGTGAGTCCGACTCGCACTTGGCCGGTTTTTTGTAATTAGGTTATCTTAAAAAATTATGTGTCGATCAACTGCTGTAAAAACTCTATCTCCTACATTTCTTCCTATCACGCGATCATGGGACGGTTCTGTTTTTTCGTTCAGATATAATGAAATACGGACTGGTAAAACACATTGTTAATCAATTCGCATAAAGAAATTAGGCATTTAATACTTTTAACATCCGTTTAAATATAAGTGAAGCTTAACTTATGTGCACAATTTGGCTACACAACCTACAAAGTAAAAGCCAGATCCGGCTCCGTTTTTGACAAATCAGTACATCGGAAAACTTCAAGGTGTTTGATTTGCGCAGATACACGTGAACAAAAATCAGGCACACATGAATTGGTTTTCGGTGATACTTTTGACGCAGAACATTGTACGGACAGCTGCAGAGAAAAGTAACCCCCCGCCCATACAATGTCTCATTACTAGGGGGTTACCTTTCTCTGCAGCTGACTGTACAAGACTAGGATGACATGTGTCGTACAATACCCACGTGCCGTTACGTGCTGTGGACACAAATAAGAAAATTCGCAACCTTAAAAAGCAAACAATGTGAACGTCCTTCACAGCTAGCCTGTACCTTCGTTTCGGAACCGCTGAATATTCAACACAATTACGAAAACATGGCCTTTAATGCCACCACAAAATCAGCTTGAAGCCTAGCCATTGATGCTCTCCTTGCTTGTCATGCCTAATCGACGGAAGCTGTAGCGTGACGTTCCGGTCATCAAGGAAATATATATAAGAAAAGGTAGTTAGGAATCATCAGTCAGTTGAAAATTGAAGATTGCAATCATGAATGCTGTAGACTTGAAGTTCCTGATAGTCCTGTTGGCTCTTGTAGCCGTGGTGACCTGCGCTGATAATGCTACTACTGCTGCAGCCGCTTCTGCCTCGGCAGGTTCCACCACTCCTGCCACTCCGACGACTACGAGAAAACCATCAAGTGTACGTATTAAAGAACTGTTTTGGGTACTTGCCGGTCAAGATTCAATCGTAATCGTCTGATTTTTAATCACTTCTATCTTCTTCTGTGTTTATTTTCTTACGAGTATGTACATCATCCTTTTAAAATACCTATCGCCTCCAAATATATTTTTTGGATTTGCCATTTTTTTTTCTCTCAGTGCTGCGGCTTTAACTTGTTTTTCGGCATGTACAGTTATGTTATACAGTTAATCAATCGATGTCTGGCCCATCATAAAACGTTGTCACTACACACGTAATAAAGATTTTTTTGTCGAGCAATGCAACGCCGCTATGACGCAACTAAATGGATTCTGCAGTTGGCTCGATAGTATTTACTTCCTGTACTTGGTCTCAAAAGTTCTTATGAGTACAAATTGAGCAATACGAATAAATTGATAACATATTCTTTTCGTAGTGATTCATAGGCCATTGGAGACAATTGGCCACCACGTTTTCCCATAGGACGAATACCCACTAAGATAATATAAGTACAAAGACTTCTGAAACCATTTTCTTTTGTTAAGAAAAAAAATCCAGACCAGTAGCGAAGGCGTTTGTATGGACATTTTTTTTTTGTTTCACAGGTACTTGAAGATATAGGAAAGACTATTGCGGCTATACCCATTGGAATTGCTGAATTTTGTAAAGATGTAAGTTTTTCATGTTTGAAGCATTAGTTGGTGAATGTAAGATTTTATAATTTTTTCCATTGTGAAAAAAGGAATACATGACATGTTGAGCTAAATGACGTAACGTTGAAAAGACGTAAGAGTACCAGTCATGTTTCACTATAGTCTCAATATTCACTATATTTACCTTTTTTTGTAGTTTTTACTTACATAGGTACATACGTAACGCCTGTATTACCAAAGAGGGTATGGAGAGCACACAAGCGCTACATAGAGACATCCATGTCTGTTTCACGTTTTGTAGTAGTTTTGTTACTTTCAATTCCAATATTTCAATAATTGCATTACCGATTCTATTAACACGTATCGGCAACGGTATCAAATTACCAACTTGAAAGTAATTAGGACAAGCAATACAAAAAACACCCAAAATGTTTTTACTTATTGTAATGTTTTTTTTTTTCAGAGTGCGGCAGCAGTGGAAGATCTGTTCACCAGCATTTTTGGATAATAATAGCAAATAAAATGTTTCTAGTACGGTGTGTTTTTTAATTTTATTTTTATACTATACAGGCCTGCGTTTTGATTAGTGAGTTAACTTTTTAGTTCAGATCTGTAAAGATAGTTTTTGTATTAGCAATGACTGACACGAATGCAGCAACTTTACTCTAATTTGTTATTTTTTCGTTCTTAAAATATTTTCACCTTGATGAAATGTCGTAAATATATAAAATGGAATACTTACGCTGCTGTTGGAGATTAGAACCTTTTTAGATCCTTAAAAAAATGTTGTTTCTAATATCTTAATTTTACGAAGATTACTTACTGCGCAATATTATGTTATGATTATGACTGTTGATTATTGTTTATTCATCGACTTGGAGAAGGCTTATGACAGGGTGATGAGGAACGAGTTGTGGTCAGCATTAGCCATGCATGGGGTGA
>BHDV01013299.1:549870-568194 GCA_005406045.1 Adoxophyes honmai
TTTCGGTAAATCTTCGAGAGTATGATGCTCTCCAAATTTTTTAATGATTTGGTACATCGTTGACTTGGAATATTTGTACATTTTTTCTGTTTATCGCAGTGAATACTGCCCTGTATACCATTTTTGCACTATTAATTTGCGATTATCTAAATTAATACGCTCTATCGCGAAAAATAGTTAAAAATCAAAGAACAAATACGTCGCAATTGACGAAGATGGATTTGCTAATATCATTGCTGCCAATAGTATATCAATTGATTACGAATTGTAAGTTTAAAAGACGTTTAAGCGTGTCCGCTTAGTTAATTGAACAGGCCTTAGTTTTAGGAACAATTACCTAATCACGTGTTAACAGAAGAATGGATTAAGACGTAGCGCACGACTAAACCATGACGTGGACGATACGAGTATGTTATGAAGTAGATACTAACAAAATTGCGAAAAATCGATCTACAACAATGTGGCAGTCTTAGATCTAGCATTTTTTTTTATTGGTGTTGCGGTAAATTACATCACATTACGTACATACCTACCCACAATTACACCTGTGTTCCCAAATGGGGTAGACCTAGACAGAGCACACAAAACATGACTACTACTGCATCTAGCATAATTTCAGGCTTAACCCCTCGTATGCGGGAAATGAAAAATATACTGCATTCGAGCCTCTTCTGTTTCAATATCTGCAAATTATGGTGATTAAAATAAAAATAAAAAAATATATCCTTAAAATGGAGCAGATCTGCTCCGTAGCATACGAGAGGTTAAGAAACCTGTTATGGTGTCAGGATAGAATAGGACCTCTCCATTTCTTCTGTGGATGTTGTTGTTCCGTGGAAGGCAACTACGGAAATAGGTTTAGGTATGCTTTAGGCGAGAGGCGAACAATCTGTCACTATTATACCTATTCCATCTATTCTTACTTCACATTAGTTCTAACATAATACCACTGATTCCTTCAGTCAAACATATCCAGCCCAGTCTTTAACTCTGTAATTACAAGTTTTAGGTTTTATCTCCTTTTTTTTCTTATTTTGTTTGTATGTCTGCTCGTTCCAATTTTCCTGTCAATCGCCTGAAGGTTAACTGGTAGAGATCCCCTCTGGGATAAGTTCGCCTTTGTACTTAAATTATATTGTTTTTCTGTTATATTGTTTTACATAATTGTTTTATGTGCAATAGAGAGTCATACAATACAATACAATACATAATTATGTATACAGGGTGAAATCTTTATGGTAATACAAAATACCTAAGTGTTTCTTACTCACTCAGCTAATACTGGACAACGGAATGCTCTCACACAATTTTTTTAATGAGTCTTTTTAAATCTTAGGTATCTGTATTGGACAGCTGCAGAGAAAAGTAACTCCCTAATATTGAAACATTGTATGGGTCCCGAGGTACTTTTCTCTGCAGTTGACTGTAGGTACATTGAGGTCGCGATTTCCTTCCACCTTAGAAGGAATATCAAAAATTTTACCAAGCCAATATTTATTCAGAAATTTGAATGTAAGTTAATAATAATTGAACTAGTCCATTAAGTTGCGTGTATTAACTGAGTAAGAAGCACTATTTTTGTATCATCAATTTTATTTCACCCGCGATTCAGGTTTCTCTGAAATTGTTCAATGTGTGTTTACAATTAGGTATAACATTATTATTTATGTAGAGCCTTCGAGTATCGTATCTGGTTGTTGAAGTAACACAACTTCTAACAATATTCCTCTCGGTCTGTTAAAATTACAGACAATAGGTGCCTACTTCAAGAAAGTGTCCGGTTCAACGCCTCCTAGGTAGTCAATCTAGTTGTTTCTTTGAGATCGTGGGAAAAAACAATACTAAACTTTATATTTTCTGTTTTTATTGAACAAAAACATTTATAAAATACTAACAAAACTTTCTAAAAAGTAAGCTGTCCTTTAGTTCATTAGATTTTCAACATTTTCCGCTCGGCGAAAAGTCAAACATCACGTTGGCCCTCAGCTTCCGAAAAATCCATTTGACTAGTCATTGAATATTCATTATAGAGAAACAGCGACGGCCTTTTGTCTACCAAAACTAATTCCTCATTGTACGCGCCTTGGCGCTCTTTGTACGTCGTGGATGGTCACTCAAACAATGCAGCGTCACGGGTATCATACTAGTCCATATAAGAAAGACGAGTTGTCAAAAGGTGCCAGTTTCAAACTATGTATATCGACCTAAAGGTTCTGGTCGTGGTGCTGTTTGTGACGGTGGTCAGGTGTGCTGGTAACGCCACTTCTGCCGCCGCCGCCTCTGCCAAAGCGCCATCGGAAACAATCAGACAACAACCAGGTGTCAGTATCCATGCCACCGTACCTTACCAGTTTTTGTGTTAGTGTAAACGTTAGGTGAAAAGGTTAGCATGAAATGGAAGATTAGGTTTCTACTTACTGTGATGTTCCACATGCATAACAAGATGCCCACTCAGTTGTGTAAATTACCGAACCGGAACGCATTAATTGAGTTGCCTAGTATTTACTTAGTAATGTGAAAATACATAATGTGGCCGTTTTCTAGTTCGATGAGTATGTATACATTTAAGAAACTTTAGTGTCTGACATTAAACATTTATTTACAGGCACTCGCCAGTTTTGGAAAAATGTTAATTGACATACCCTTAGGAATAGTGGAAGCTTGCAAAGATGTAAGTTAATTTAAATAATTCCATTATTTTTACAGTGAAATGTACGATATCTTTACACGTTTGCAATTTGCATTAAGTTGTTTAATAAACTTTTTCAGGGTGCAGCAGCGATAGAGAAAACCTTTCTTGCCATCGTCAGAGGAATTTTCTAGAATAATAGACTTGTTTCGAATACATTGATCACATGACAAGTTTTGCGTTTTTTATTTACCCACAATTAGCAGAACGCTTGCGACAATCAAATAAAATGGAATACCAGAAGAGTTAGCTACTTTTATGCAAATTTGTTTTAACAAAGTGGGGCCGAAATTATAATAACAAACAAGTCATAACAGCTGTAAATCAACCGGCGTCAGTTCGATTCGCCATCGCTAAGGAGTCCAATTGGAATTGTGGCATTATGTTGAAAACTTTGTTTTTCATCATGATTTTTGCGTTCGTTCTTTGTGAGGACAAAGTCAGTGAAAAAGATAGCAAAGATGATGGAAAAACAAAAGGGTCAAACGAAACGACTACCAGTCCGCCTAAACCACAAAATCCTAGTGATGAAGATGAAGTTAGCGAAGTAAGTTGGCTCGGTATTAATTAAGTTGCTGTATTCGACCGCCTTGCTGCTTTAACTTTTGCTGACCTTTGGACATTCCTTAACTAAGTACATATAACAATATCTTCGTTTTTATGAGTATAATTTTACGTGTAGCAAAACTCGTTGTAAAATCAAAGTTCTACTTTGCTTTCATCTTTATACTTCTGTTTTGGGCTATATTTTATTAAAATCCAGAAACAGGTATTATCTTTCAGCAAATTAAACGAATTATTCCGTTTACAGGGTCTCAAAGCTGTATCTGATGGAGCCAAACAAATATTAACTGGTGTATTAGAGGTCAGTGTGTCGAATTATTTATTATTTTATAAGATTTATTACATGGTCAATGCTAAATAAAATGTGATCAATATACTTAAGTTCGCTATAAAATACAAAGGATAAAAATCTGTGACATTTAACCCAAAGGATGAATTTGAAGTAAATTTATATTTAAATTACTAGCTTTTGTCTGTGACTTCATCTCCAACCAATACAAAACGTATAATTTTCTAAGGATAAAAGAAATGATTAAATCAAATCTGATATATTAGTTGACTATGAGGAAATGATTATTACTCTTTGTTCAAACGATTTTTCTGCAGCGGTAACAAACAGACAGTGAATTAAGGTTATGTACGCTCTTATAATTATTAGTATTAGCAGACAATGTAAAACTTGCTTTACCTTTTGAAAATAAATTTTAATCAATCTTTGTTTTACAGGTCGGATCAGGCATTATTAGTGCTATTACAAGAGTGAGTTTTAATGTTTTTTTTTATTTATTTATTTACCAATACCAATACTTGTTTAATATACCTTACCTTCTTTTTTCAGTGGTTTGACGGGGGCCATACAAATTAAATAAGTGGCAGGAAACGAAGAAAACTTTTAGTCAACGATGTGAATGTTACTAAATATTAATCCGCACCCAAATGAAGGTTCCAAAATGACTTTAGGCGAAAAAACAGGTCACACATTTTTAAGGCAAAACATAAAACTGTACGTAATATCACATTCAATTTATTTGAGTTTAGTAATTGAATAATGTATTCACTGTTTTGTAAGATAAAAATAAATTTATCTGAAGATACAAAATATTATATACTTAAGATACAATTGTACACAAATTATGCACCTATTTTCTTAATAATTACCTCGCTGGCTTACGCTAAGAGACTGCTGTAAAAATACAATTTGAAGGTGAGAAGTTATGGTGTTTACAATATTACGAGTTACAATAGCACTGCTGCAGCTGACTGAACATTCAAAATTTTATCTAATTTTTTATTGAACTTATGTTGATTTTATGCAAATGGTTTGGTTATACGATGGGTTTGAAAATATGGCCCATTTTATGTTTAACAAACCGTTATTCCTTTGTTCAGAACAACATTGTTTTTAAACCTATTTCACCAATATGTCAATTTTAACTTAAGGAATAACTCCTTATATAAGACAACAAGTTCTCTGTCACATTGGTAAAATTGGAACCAAATACCCGACATGCCAAGTAGAAGCGCTACTATACATTTCAAACAAACCCATGAGTTACGGTAGTGAATCTACACAACATTAAAACTGAGACCCTCTTAATAAGCATGTACAAATACAAAGTACAAGAAACAACCACATTGACCGGTGGTAATCAATCCGTAACCAAAATGGGTCCTTTAAAACAAGTAAGTCTCACTTTATTATGGCTTACATTAAAAAAAAACAACAGATTTTTAGCCCTATGCCTAATACGGGCTATTTATATGGCGTTATTTAATTACAGCCGCAACTGCTCAACCTATCAGTGTGGGTAGCATTCAATTATGACTATTTCTATGGCGAGGGACTAGAACTTGCGCTTAAACAAAGATAACTTATAAACTATGAATATCATTAACGACTTACAACACAACATTTTCAATTTGGCTGTGAAATTAGGTATATGTACGTATGAAAATAAAACTCTGAACCTGAAGACGGTAACATACAACATAATCTCCCGAAGGGCTTAAATCTAATCGTTCTTAACTATAAAATGGCTGCTGGCGGGAAATAGTTACAGTCATATTCACTATTATGGACTGGATGTTATCTGTATTACAGAGTGTGCCAAGCAAGTTGTTGATAAACAGCAGGCCCTTCTTATTCAGCTTATTAGATATAACTTTTGATCAAAACATAAAATAAAATCTAAATATTAATTTTAAGCTTCCAAGTCGTAAAAATATAAAACTTTGATTGTAGAGTCTAATAGCTAACATAGTGTATGAAAATGATCACCATTCATCAATCAATATCATGCAACAGAATCGTGCCAATTCCCATTTATGCCATAACAATAAACCTACCTCTACAACAAAAATAACATCTTTATATATTTCCATACTTAATGTCTCATAAAAAATGACGATCAAAAAACTTGTGGCAATTAAAAATAATACTAATGTGGTGGGTCTCGTACAAACAGATTTTTTTTCTTCAATTCTATCCTCCTAGATTCACCTTCTCGTATCAAATATCACATCTTCTTCGCAGCCTATTTTCATACAAAATAAACTTTGGTTCTTATTCTTACATCGACTAATTAAGTTGTTATGCCAAATAATATTCACTTCTAGCGTAAACCAATGTACCTAGTTACAGATGAAAATAATAAGGCTATAAAAAGATAACCGACAAGTAAATGCAGAAACGGAAAACAAAAGAAATAGACAGGGAAGCTTAGTAGACATGCAGACAGATACAGACAGTTCTAAAACAGCAACACATAGAGAACTACAAATGATCAAATTATACCAATGTCAATAAATAACAATGGATGTTCAGAACCAGATTATAGTAATCCCTGAATTTTATCACTTGACTAGACCGTTTGCATTAATGTTTACGTAATTATTAGCAATAATTGGAGATTTTTTATCCAGCGACGGAAACGAAATGTATGTCGGGTTAGTCACAGCGTTGTTCTGTGAGTTTTTGATATTGTTTTTCTGTTCTTTTTCAAATACCTCATCTGTTTCCTCGTCGATGCGCGGGTACATGTTGAGGTAGGGAGAGGCGTTGCCTTCCTGGTCGGACTCGGAGCCCGAGCGGGCGCTCATGTGGTTGAGGGTGAGCATGGGCGTCAGCTCCGAGCCCTGGCTAGCCGCGGACACTCGGGGGTTGAGGCTCCGGGGGTCGAAGTCGAAAGCGGGACCCAGCCGTGGGCTGAATATGGTGGGGTTGGACGCTGGCGTCATCGCCAAGTAACCCTCATCGTCTGTAATAAAAAAACAGTTACAATTACTCCTTACATTGTCAAGTCAAGCCTTATCAGAACGCTGAAAAAGAAACACTCGACCAATTTTGGTTTAAGTCAACGAGTGTCCGCTTAGTCTGGTTACGGACTTGTTTCTACGCTTAATTTAACGACGAAATAACAGTTAAAATACACAAAACCTGTTTGTATTCGGCTGTGATGTTTTACGGTTTTAAGTAATTGGAAATTCATGTGGAAAATCCGGCGATAAAAAAGAACCATCAGCACCATAACTGTTATGATTATGGCTTGTTTGTTTTTGGCGTCGCTGCGAAAATATTACGAAGCCAGAAACTCATCAAGAATTATGTTAGTAAAATAAACATTAAAATTAATCCGTAAGTATTTGACGGTTATTAAATTAACATTTTTGTTTAGTGACGCATTCTGTTTATATACAGTGCATTAAAAAAATCATGCACATCTTATGAACATGCGATAATATAGGCATTAAAAGACAAGTGTCGTTTTTGAAACTAGAATAGTTTATGAAATAATCACAAGTATTTTAATGCCTTATTGTATGCGGTTCCATAATTACATGACTTTATCTACAGTCATTCATAATAATCATATTCTAATGTAATATTCATACGACGTACAGAGAAACAAACAATTGCGCATCAAAATCACATGGTCGCTCGCATCGCTAGCCGTGCCGATCGCATTTTCCAAATGTGAATTAATTTCGACGCTTAAAAGGCAAAATGGGATAAGAGACATTTTTTAAGATAGTAAGATTGATTTTTACAATGTACTTAGCTCAATATCCAAAAAAAATGCAGATTAACCCCTGTCGCCTTTCAAGCGTCGATTTGTATTCTTCTTTCAAGCGACATCTGTTTTAATCGATATCTATTCCATAATATAATCATTCTAGTACTGCCACAGGGCACGTTTCTTGATATAGATGTTTCTTATAGCATCTGAACGTATGGTTATGCAATATTACATTATCATACGCTTAATTATGGATGTAGATAAAATTAAATTGATTAATGAGTTACTTTATGACAGGTTATTAATTATGACAAAACACGTTGAATGCGAGGTTTAAGATTACTTTAGTGTCCGTGCTTTAAGATTTTTTACAACAACGTCCGTGCCACACATTATTACCCTGGTGATGCTGTATCTCGTTATCAAAACTGGGTACTTTCCGTCTTATCTATAGATAACGAACATATGTAATGTAATTTCACGTTAAAACATAGCACAAGGTTCAAACAAATGGAAAGCATATTAATGACAAGTGTCTATATGGTGTATACAAGTGTCTTGGCCGATTGTGCCGGAACATTTACATATCAATAAAACATAGCCACGTCCACTGTGAAGTTTGACGTAAACATGACTCAACTGGAACACATACTCATCAATTAATGATGTTCCTACGTAATAAAGTAAACGAAGACGCAAACGAACTACGAGCTAAAGCTAGGATTGTTTTTTCCTTCCCTGTATTGTGACAGTTGATGATTATGAATTTCCTTAAAAACATAGCAGAGTTAAATTTCTGTGGCGAACAAAAGAGATTTTTTCTACTCGCTTGTTAATTAGTTATTCGCAAATGTTAAATAGATACTTCATTTTTATTCTATTGTTCTAGCGGAGCTCGTAGTTGTTATTATATTCAGTTGGTAACAGAGTATCGAGAAATTTCTATGGTTATAGTTACATTACCCTCTTCAGCACGCCTTAACTTGTTTACATTCGGTAAATGTTAGTGAATACTTAACATTGCTATATCTATAACACTTAAAACTACGTGCGTATCAAATTAAAACCGGAGTGGCAGACTTCATAAATGTGTCATTGCTAAACAACCACCTTCGATACAACATATCTAATAGATAGCAAAATGTAAGACAGTGAATAACTAGGTACAAGTGTTGATGAATGAACGTAAGTCGGGTAAGCAAATTAAAGAGTTTGTTCATCAAAGACGAAAAAAAGGCAGAAATCCCTAAGTTGAAAAGAAGAGTGTGTAAGAAATGTTACATAGGCTACGACTTTCTTAGCTAACTATAACACAAATTGAAGTTTAGAAATACACGAAAGACGTTATAATAGTGGCAGGTTGCTAGTACATCGTCTAAAGCATACTTTAACCGATATCATTAGTCGACTCTTACTCGATCTTCGGGAAAAAATGTAGTGGTGTGTCTAAACCCAACACCAAACTGGGGTAAGCCCATCGCCTCTTTTACGCACTAATTCTAAAACCTAAATTGATGAATTTCGTCCTTTTTTCAATAGCGAGATCAGAACTTACCATGTTGTAACGGTATTGTTGTTGGGCTTGGATTAACGCCGAAGAAGAAGCCATTGACATCGTTGGCATAGTGGTGCGGACTGGGTGTTATTTGGTTGTTGTAATCCGGAGCACACACTCGGACTAAATAGTCTTCTCCAGTACGATCTGCGTTCTGGTTCGCGCAGGGCGCATTTAGCTCCACGTAGTGCTGGAAATTAAACAATGATCCTTAATATACTTGATTGGCAGATTCGTCTCGCCGATTCATTGCTCTGCATTCATCAACTCTTATCCCTTTAACCGTATTTCTTCGAGTGGTGAGTTTTGGAGTGGTTTCGAACATACATACATAATAATGAAATGGAAAAACAGAACACGCTTATTTACCGATGGTGCTAGCGGTTCAGTTTTAAATACGACATATTCTCACGCCTGTATTCTCAAGAGAGGTAGGCAGAGCACATGAATTCAAAAATCCAGTACCACGTTTAACAATTTCAGGGTTCAGTAAACAGATGGTTAAACGTGATATTGCAGTGACACGATGCTAGCACATCGCCCACAATTTACTAACCCTTTCCCAAAGTCGACTCTTACGACACCCATGGGAAGAAAGGGGGAGGTGCTATACTAACCCGGCACCACACGGATTTCAGTTTTAAACAAATTAAAAAAATAGTCCCGGTTAATGAGAACTATATTGAAATACAGATAATATATCAGTTACAACAAGCATAACTTATCATTATCAATTAAGTAGTTGGACAATAAAAGTTTGTGATTTCGTATCGGTCTCATAAATTCAAAAGTTAATAATTAAGGACGTTAAGGTCGGGACTAAAATGATAGTAAGCATAATGAAGTCTAAACTGTCTACTGTATAAAATTTAGGTAAGTATTTAGAAGAACGTACCTACTTGTGAAGAGTGAAAGATTTCAGTAGGTGTCAATTTCTCAAAAATTTCAGATATATATTTTTTGACGATAGTAATAATGAATCTTGCAAAATTATTTAAATAATGGACAAAGAAACTAGTTTACTTCTATAGAATTTCTCACATAAATTTAATTTAAGGTAAAAGTACCAATTCTCGACGCCTCAACGCCCAGTAGATGGCACCCGTCTGTCACCTGTCGTACTATGACAGAAAGTTGCAAGTGCCAAGTAATGGGTCAGTGTCCAGCACAGGGACGTAAGTTTACCTTACACTAGAGTCTATTCGATTGTGAAAATGTTCGGAGTGAAGCGGAAAACTAGATTTCATTGTGATGGTCCTTGTCTTCACTTCTATTAACGAACACGGACATTATAGACCGGTTACTTACATTGCGCACGTTGTCTTCAAGGAACGTGCCGATGGTTTCTTGAAGCTCGGAGAAGGTGGGCCTCTTTCCAGGTCGTTGCTCCCAACATGACCGCATTACTTGATACAATCTGTCATCAGCATACATTGGCTTGTCTAGACGATGTCTGCAAAAACAGATTAAGTACTTGTAGAAAAAGTTTCTGGAATTGAGAAATTCTGATGTTTTTGTTTCCATCAAAGGGCTCATATCCCGAAGAAGTTTTGTAATGCCTTTCTGTAAGATGTTCCCTTACATTATATCATGCCTTAATTCCTAAATGGAGTAGGTAGAGCAGACGTAACGCTACAGAGACAACACCATGGCTATTTCACGTTTCGCAGCCACTTCCAGCATATTATCAGGTGATGATCAGTGCTCTGTTGTCCCTGCCTACCCCGCAGGAAATAAGGCGTGACGGTTATGTATGTATGTATGATCAGTGCTCACGTGACGTAGAAAAGACAAAACCTTTTTTTGTTTCGTAGCTACATTCAGCACAACTTAATATTCTTTTTTTTGATTAGATTAGATTTTAGAATAAATGACTGATGAAAACTACAAATCAAAGATGGGTTAGATTTTAATCTAATTTTTAAGTTGTTAACACTCATTAACAAGTGATAGGTTAGGTGCAGTTAGTTGGTGCGAACTGTGACCAGAAGGCCTTGTAAAAAGTAAAAAGAAAACTTTTGATTGCATATAAATAAATATGGAAATACAAAACAAAAAGTGCAAAGGCGGACATTATTCTAAAAGGGATCTCTGTGTCACTCAATTATAGATCGTCAATTACATAATTGCTTGCCACTATTCAGGTTGCCAGTATACCTACAGTTTTCCCTTTCATAAATCTCTAGTTAAGTAAAATAAGATGGAACAAAAACTCAATACAACCGTAAAACATAATGTGAACCTAGGCAGGAATCAACTGCATAATAATTTTGTATGCCGTATGAGGTTTTCACTTGCATTCGATTTAAATTAGAGCATTGGTCTCAAAACGGTAGGTATGTTGCCCTGAATGTTGTCACTTGCTACTTCACAGGTAATAAACATTTGTCATAGTTTTAAGCCAATAATCTTTACTGTCCTACTTGAAAAGGTTCAAGTAAAATATCCAATACCTAATGAGCAAAAAATCTCCTTACAAAGGAAACCACAAGCGCCAAACGGGCAAACCAAATTCATTATAACTGTGTGTTTTTTACTGAGCTAAATGTACAATTATCCTCAATTTCTAATTAATGCGTCGACTATAACACGACTCGTACACTGTCTCGAAAATATATTACGATTCAATACTTCAATGTCTATACCTAATTCTTTCTCTGCCCTCTTCGTCCGTAAGACCAACCTCGTCGTAACTTCGTCGTCTAACCTCATAATCATGTTTCCTTTTAGCTGGTTACATAAGGTTGACTATTAGATAACCTTTTCTGGATAAGATTGCTTTTGCACTTTTAGCTTCTAATTCATCCGTACCAATATATAAATGTGTAAGTGTGTTTGTTTGTTTGTTTGTTTGTTTGTTTGTCCGTCTTTCACGGCTAAACGGAGCGATGGATTGACGTGATTTTTTAGGTAGAGATAGTTTAGGGCATGTAGAGTGACATAGGCTACTTTTTATCCCGGAAAAAATTGATGTTCCCGAGGGAAAACAAAAACATAGTTTGCTTGATAGATCGATATCGATCGATGATAGATCGATAATCAATCGATGACCGATCGATAAAGCAGATCGGAAAGCTAGTCTTTACATACATATAACATCACGCTCGTATTTCCAAACAGCTCAGACAGAGCAAACGGAACGCTACATAGACAAAGCCATGAAGTATTTCACGCTTTATAGCCACTTTAAAAAGTACATTTTAGGTAGCTATCGCCTGTTATACCTTTACCTATTTTCCTTGGTCACCTCGTATGATAACTATAGAAGTAACGGAGAGGCGCTGTTCTAAAATCGACACCATATAGGGATGAGGTGTCCATCTCCAGAACCTACCATCCATCTTTTTGCACAATAAAAACTTTGCCCAAAGATCTCCTGCCGCTCAATTTAGAGGTATTACTAAGACGTAGAAATTGTAGTTGTTTTACCCATCAAGTAACCGCGGCAGCAAGTTCTGTGGACTGATTTCTGGATACGGCGTCTTCGCAAGCGAGAACAGCTCCCAAAGTACGATGCCGAATGACCACACGTCCGACTGGGTCGAGAATATCCGGTCCGTCATGCATTCTACGGCCAACCACTTCACTGGCAACGGGCTCTGGAAACCAACAGAAAATAATTTCATTGTTAAAGTTTTCTTTAATAAAATCGAGTATTTTGAATCAATGTTTGATTTGGACATTTGGAGGTTTTTTCAAACGAGTCTTTTGAACTTGGTTTGCACACAGCAAAGTACGAGTATTACTCATATTAATCATGTCCGAATATCTATTTAAACATAGCTTAATACTTTAACTAAAGCGACTCGAGTATTAGACAAAAAAATATACATTGTGTAGTGTGTACCTAGTATCAAGAATCGTAAAGACGCTAATTGAACGAAACGCATTGCAGACAACTCCAGTCACATATTGATGATGTCATTAATGAACTAACGAGGTCTGCTAACTAGACATTAGCAATTTGTAAAATAGGTAAAACATTAACTGCACATTTACACTGCAAACAATCATGCTTATGATATTGATGCGAATGATGTTTATAATGAACTGTCGGAATTGCACTTCGGAAATAAAAGGAGGGTCTCTCTTGATATTGTCATTAGCTGCACAATACACCATTTGGGGCTCTGGGTCAAGGTCCTAAGTATTACCTACCTATCAAAATATTCCCTAAATTTATAAAACAACTCATTCTCTCGCAGACTTTGTATACTTATAGGTAGGTTTGAAAATATTTACAGTTTATTATAATGGATTTTACGCTATATTTCCACTTTTCTTAGTTAGTTTAAAACAAACGGATGTTACGTATTATAACTCGGATACAGGGTGAAATAAAACTTTTATCTGTTTTTAAGGAAGTAAGTACCTACATGTATTCATGACGTGACTAATTAACATAAAAATTCAATATATTAATTGGCGAGCTTCGTGAGTCGCCGTCATTCATCGTAATTATGGCGAACCTGTAATCAAGTCCAGCAATTATTTTAAAATGTTTCACTTAATGGCTGAAAAATTAATTAAATTTTGTACGTTTACTAATTGACCTGCATAAATGAAGTACCGAAGAGAAAAAGGTGTTTGTAAAATCTTTTAAAGTAGGGTGAATCGAAACGGAAACAGTAATAACTATTAGCTACTCACCTTGGACACAAAATTGCCACCATTAAAAGGGGCGATAAATACAAACTAGTCGCGTCTATTAGAGAAATGATCTCAAAATATTGTGCCGTAGCAGATCGTTACAACCCAATAAACTAGCTGCTCGATAAAATTGAATCACGCTAGAGTTAAACCAGCGAGTCGCTGCAGAAGCATTTTTTCAGAATTCTATACATGGCAACAATTTTATCTGTCAAACTAATTGTCAATCACGATTTTTACATAACCTAAAAATATCGTATCAGTGATTTGTTACGGAAGTATTATCGTGTTATAATGGCTAAACCGATCAGAAGCAGTGTAAGAAGCATGTTATTTTCTATGATCTCTAACTACAACCAGGTTAGAAGTGACGAAAATGAGGATTACTGAAAAATAAACGAATATTGGATGAAATCATTCAGACGCGGTAAGTTATTGTCAAACAATGTTGATGCTTTTAGTGGCAGTCTTTCATTTTGAATTTTTTACATAAAAGGAACGTTGGTGTTTTTGTAAAATAATACCGTACTTAATTATTTATATTGATTCTAACTGGCGTGGGTGATGAAAATATCAAGGAAACTATTGAAATATCTGGATGGAGACAACGATTTCTAAGAAGTATGCACAAGAAACAACAAGGAGGAAAATTGATTGTTTATCTTGATGAAACATATGTCCATCAAAACCATAGACCAAAAAAGTCATGGCAAGGGCCTTCGACTTCCAGTGATGTGGAAAAAATTTCATCCAGCAAAAGGCATATTATGGTGCATGCTGGAAAAAATTCTCTGCTTGTATTTAGCACAAAATCCAAAGCAGCTGATTATCATGATGATATGAATAGTGAAATTTTTTTAAAGTGGTTATGTGAAATGTTGATCCCAAATTTGACGGAGCCTAGTGTGATTGTAATGGACAATGCAAGTTACCATGTCACACAAATAAATAAGCCTCCAACCATGCACAGCTTGAAGGCAGACATTCAAAAATGGCTAAGGGAAAATAAAATCCCATACGAAGAGTGCTATAAAAAAGAGGAATTGATGTGTCTTGTTGAGGAAAATAGAGTTGGTCCTGTATATATATTTTATTTTTATTCATTTATAAATATGTTAACCTTTATGCATTTATGGTTGTTGCTCATGCCTCCAATTGAACAAGAACTGTTTGCATTCAAAGGAAAATATCAAAATATATTTATACAATGAAAAAGTCTCAAATGTATGATGTCCACCACATTATACTCATTGCATATTAGCATGTTGGTTATGTATGTATAAACAAAATTTTATTTTCCTGTGTCAAAGTTCATGGTGAGCGTCGAGGCAGCTGGAAGACTGCCATAAGGGCAGCCTGGTGAACACTGGATTGGTGTTCAAGCTCGAAGCCACGCTAAAGAAACTTGATAGGAATAAGTTTGAATAGCAGTCGAGATTAGGATTTTTAAACTTTAACATTGTCAATTTTTATATTTTTTATAATATTATCTTGAATAATATTGTATTGAAAATTATTCAGAATAGGTTGCAGCCATAACTATTGTTTTTGCGACGGTTTTTCAATAGTTAAAATCATACCAACCTCAAATGAAATTTTTACTTTATTTAAATTTAACAATATAAATTATAAATAGAGGTGTCTGTGATTAGCCTCTAGTAAAGGCTGGCTGTGTTATGTTTATGCCCGTCGATAGGTAGGGCTCTAGGGTAGAGTAGGATCCCCCTCCATTTGTAGGGGGGAGGAATGTAGAATAGGTTTTATATATGTAATTATGTAAATTTGGAATACATAAAAAAGAAGAATATTAAGATGTCTCTCAGAAAAACATAATAGAAAACTATCGAAATAAATCAGAATATTCTCAAGAACAGTTTTTATTTACAAAGTTACCTATTAACTAAACCCTCGTAGCTCTACAGTACTTAGTAGTCAATAATAAATTAATATACCTAATGTTTTTTTTTAAACAAATTTATAAAATAATAAAGCCATTTATCCATGAGTCATAATCAAAATCGTCTTCAAATTCATTTGTATAAATAGATGGTTGTATCATTTAGTTTGAAAACGAATTAAGTACTATAAAAAAATGTCAAGTACCAAAACAGTTTTCTCCTACTATAGTTAGTAATACCATATAAAGATTTTTTGAATTTGCCGCTTTTTTTTTGTGCAGCGACTCGCTGGTTTAACTCTATGATCACGACCGACTGTGTCCGACAAAGACGGGACAAGCAATAACTAACTCTATTACCTACCAGACGCGAACAAATTAGCCGATACACAAAGATAATAAAACTTTATATCTCTTGTTTATGACGACCAAACAAATAAAAACGTTCCCATGGCAACGAGAGCACGTCGAAACAAAGAAACTCACGTTCTCCTTCTTCTGATACTCGTCGTTCTTGTAAATGCTTCGCGCGAGGCCGAAGTCGCATATCTTGACGACGTTGTCCTCGGCTAACAAGATGTTTCTCGCCGCCAAGTCTCCATGCAGAATCTGTAAGGAAAATATTGAGGATTTCACTGAGGAAATAGTGCAATATCACTTTATATCAGACCTATTAGTAATGTACACAGTCCATTTGCGGTGGAACTAGTGCAGTATCAAGTAATTCCTAAGCCACATGTGTACACAGTGTGGGATTGCTACATTGGACCGGCCTTGTAATTCGAGGAACATGGACGCGTCGATGGATAGCGGATAGTTACGTAGGTAGAACATACGCAACATAAATATTGTCCGGCGGTAAATATTTATCAGGCCTGGTTAGAGATTTGAAGATGGGTTTTGGAAGTGCCAATAAAACAGTTACGAGGGCAAAACGTCTTTAACAACTGAATAAAACATTTATACTTGTTCTATTGCCGTTTTACGACCGAATTCACTGACTCGGAGCACTCATTAAATAACAATTATTGTCAATTGGTTTTTAGCCAAACAAACACAATAGAAATACCTCTTTCCATTAATTTTTGTTCAGTATTATAACGTGTCTATTCTGAAGTTAATTAAATTAAAAAATTCGTTGGCAAGGTCAATGATCTGAAGTGAAATTGATTGATAGGCTAATTAGCTTTCGTCTACTTCGTTTTTAGTATTACATAATTATAAAATTACCCGCAGATAAAAATAAATGTTGTCCTGACTTTTTGGCAATAAAAGAACTTATTTTCCCTAGTAGTAATAGTGGAAACAACAGTGCTAGCAATTATTACATCCTTTAAGATCATTTCAAAATTACAACCATTTTATGTGTAAATAGGTAGCTAGTTAAATTTTGGTAGCTTCGTGTACATTTTGTAGCTGATTTTTAATTGGATACTAAACATACCTAAATGGAACCCATACCATCAGCTGCAGGAAAAAAGTATTGCCCGGATAACCACCTCATGATGGAATTATTTTTCTGTAATCTGAAGCTAACTGTCCGGTATAATTGAGTAGGTACCGATTAATTCAGGCAAGATTGAACAAAAAGTAACGTGTGTCATAGTATGATGTACGGACAGCTGCAGAGAAAGGTAACCCCCCAGTTATAGATCATTGTATGGGCGGGGGGGTTACTTTTCTCTGCAGCTGACTGTACCTACATAGGAAATGATCCTTGTTAATAAAAAATAGACCATTGGATGGAATTATGACTGTAATGGGTTATTAAAATCACTCGTTGAACCAACTTGTGCTTATTTATTTAGTGACGCACACATAGACACTGCCGAGTGGTGTCGGATTTGGAATAACTCTCCGTTTCTTCTTTGAGTGCCGTAAATTAATGAAAACAGGTAAAAGTTTATTTTAAGCGACAGGGTAGCAACTTGTCACTATAGTACCTACTACTACTACACTATAATAGGCTACGAAAGGTGTAATGGATTTGTCTGTATAGCGTTTTTTTCGTACACATACATACATATTCTCACGCCTGTATTCCCAAGAGGGGTAGGCAGAGCACATGAATTCAAAAACGTATAGCGTTTTGTGTGCTCTGCTTAACCCGTTTGGGAAAACCGGCTTGATGTTAGTGTATGTGAGACACTCAGTCATAGAACCCATTCTTACCAGTTCTAGTGAATTCATTTGTACCTATAGATGTAATACCTTTCTACTGGCTAAGTATTCCATGCCCCTAGCGATCTGGAAAGCCCAAGCGAGCAAGTCACGAGAGTACAGCGGCCGTGGTTTCCTCCCATCGCTCACGTAGTCGCTCTCGTAGTTGGAACGCCACTCAGGCTGCACGTAGCCAGTTTCTGACACTGTGGATGTAAATATAATTGTAAAACGTACCGATTTTGAGGACTTAAAAGTAAAGTATTTTTAGGAAAAATATTTTACGGTAGGTTATTGGTTAATCTCTCAACTTGTAGATGTTTGAATTCAACCCCAATTCGCATCTCTAAACTTTGTAAGATATACACAATTGACGGAAAAGAAATGCGGTCAGTTCGAAATATTTATTCAAGTACGATAATGTCTATCTGTTGTGTTGTCACTAGACACACGGTATAAACCAATCTTCCTAAACGTTTTTCTTAGTTTCAACTGGTTAAATATTAAGGTAGAAATGTCTAAATGTCTCACGAAAGCAATTGGCTATATACAGTTAGTAACACACCAAACTAAAGAAGGCATTTTTGCAATTTTCTCTAATCTAAAGTGCATCTTATTGCAGTACATTAACTTGATTTCCAATTTTTGATATTGTTACACTACATTATTAATTGTGTCTACTATGGATTGAAGTGAAGGAATGCTATATCGTCGTATCCTACGAATAGGGGCGTAATTAACATTAATGCCTTTTTCCTCTTCTTTGATAATCGAATTCTGTATTTTTTTCTAC
>BHDV01013299.1:572537-614270 GCA_005406045.1 Adoxophyes honmai
AATGAATAGGCTCAGAAACCTACGACCCCAAAATCCGAAATTTACGCGAACGAAGTCGCGGGCGGAAAGCTAGTAGTAAATAAAGTGCGTGACGGCGATCCGCATGATTGACAATCGACAATTGTAGGTATAACATGCATCCGCTGAGATACAAAGAACCAAATTGTTGTCTGTGTTACTGGTCTGCTTTACTATTTCAGAGTCTGATTCAAATAACATATATCCACTTCTTCCGTGGATGTCGTAAAAGACGACAAGGTAACTTGTTTAGGGGTGCTTCACGCGACAAGCTAGCAACCAGTAGCCAACTTCTTTCGTCTATTTTAAACATAAATTTGTGCTAAAAGCCATGGTTCTGTATATGTAGCATTTCGTGTGATCCGCCTACCCCATATGGGAATATTGATGTGACTTTTATGAACTGTTTAATACTGCATATTCAGTAACAGGCAATCTTCCACAAAATACGAAGAAACGATTGCGTTTACGACACGATTGATTATCGCATATCGATTGCGCATCGATTTGCGATATGGTAAACAAACTCATAATTTGAACAAATTTTTATTCAAATTTCCATGTTTACTGCCTGTAATTATGTTAATGCTATCAGGTTCTCGCGTCGTGCTATCCCGTATCGATCCCAAATTTGATACAAAGGTATTTTCGCTTTTAACCTTACGGTACGACCTGCCGTATCGGCGGTTACGCGGGGCTAAACTTTCCAACAAATAAGTGTTTAATAATTGCATTTTTACACACCGTTGATATTTCTCTATTAATAAGTTTTATGTAAGTACCTATAAATACCGATGTCTTTAGAATTAAGTAAAAATAAAGTCACACAAATGAAATGGCCGAAAACAATAGAAGCAATAAAATTTTGTCACAAAATAAGATTAAAAATCATGCTTTGCCCGACGTTTGTGGTAACAGGAAACAAAACCGGCTGATAAAAGAAACAAAATCATGTTAAAAACAAGATAGTAAAATATGCCATGATTTGTGTTCAATAACAAGGAAAAAATTCGCAACATTTGCAATGTAACCTATTCGTTAATAATTGAATACAAACCGAACAGCCACACAAACAGAAATGTGTAAATAAGTACTAACTTGACTTCGGTATAGGTTATTAAAGTGAAAATAAGCATTTCAGGCGAACTAAAGGAAATAATTATAAAGAGGAAAATGTGCGTCAAAAGTCCATAAATGTATAGTTAACAAACATTTAAATTATTTAGTGCAATAAACTGTAAAATTTACCTTTTTCAGGTTCCGGGGGTACGTTCAGTTTCTCTGATAAGAAATTCAACAAATTAACCTCCAATTTTAAGAACTTTAACCATAGTAGGTATTTCAAAAAGGTCAGTAACTTTCGGCTGTGTTTTAAGTATTGAAAAATCTTTACTCGCATACAATTAACCAGGTAAATGATTTTTTTACACATCTATTCAATAATTATTTTTAATTTTTAAAGAAAATACTCTTAATTTAATTACCTGTTCTCCCTGATCGATTGCTAGCAGCTGTGTTCAGGAACGTATGATCTGTCTCTTGCGTCTGATTTGAACTGAAGCAATCAGAATTCATCCTGGAAAAAAGAAGTCAACTATTGCAATCGTTATGAAATAAATATGTTATTTTCTGATGTCCTCGATTTATTGCTATCCGGACGTACCTAATGATTAATTTTCCGCAATGGTAAAATTAAATAGCTAATTAAACAAAGAACACCAAGCATTATTATAAAACGCGTTAACGGTTATTATTGGAAATTATGATTTATTATACCTATACGAAAATGTTTTACAAATAATTATGATGTGTTCACTTCGCACTTATTAGAAAAGTCCAGCCTTTGATAAGCAACAAACTTGTTTTGTTTTCATACATACCCACTATTTCCGCTGCTACAGGAGAAAGCTCTGTTCACATTTCCTTGATGCTTCTCCTTATTATCGGTCAGTTGATCAATGAACACCTCCCGATGCCTCTGCAGGTAGTTGTGGATGTTCCCAAACTTGCAGAACTCAACAATTACGATCAGCTCACCTACGAAAGAGAAAAAGCTAGAGCTAGAGAAAGAGCAGAGCTAGCTTGCAGTTGGCTTAGCATTGCAAGGTGCGAGCCCAATCGCACGAGAGATACACTTTACCTACTACTATCTCACTATGGACGACAGGAATTGACAGGTAGTATAATCAAGCGCAAGTCGACCTGTACGTGTTGCCGTGCTAAGGAGAATGGCGATTATTTTCCCAAAATCGTTTTTTCTAATAGCAATTTTTCCATTCGCATTTTTTCCCAAATTTCTTTTTACACAGTTTAGTTTTTTACTAAAGCTTCTATTTCCTAATAGCTCCTATTTCTACGTTATTTTGGCCCTCCGGGCCTATGAAAACTTAACATAACCTAAACCTACCTACGTTTCTGTGTCGATTCTAACTGGGAAAAATGCTACTTTGAAAATAAGCTTTAGTTAAAAACTAAACTGGGTAAAAAGAAATTTGGGAAAAAATGCGAATGGAAAAATTGCTATTAGAAAAAACGATTTTGGGGAAATAATTGCCATCCCCGTGCTACGGCTGCTATTTCCCGTTTGCGACTCCATTTGCATAGGGTTCGCTTAGCTCACATAAGAACCAGATATTAATTTATCTTCGGTAAGACGTATCTAAGTAATGTCCTTGTTTGGGTCTCAAATTATCTCCATCTTTGTGAAGGTTCATTTGGTAAAAACGAGAAAACGCTAGGACGTTAGTCCCAATCACGTAAAAACAGTCATATAAACAGTTTCTAACTAAATGGTGAGTGGGAATGTGATAAATCGTAATAGGATTAAATCGATAAGATGACATGTCATATCTAACTTGAAGCACGAAAAATCGACAAAATTACCTACTGCGCAACCAAAATAGGGCGGTTGTTACAATAGGTATGTATTGTCGACAGGATAAATGGAACTTTCGTGGTTAACAACATGATCACGCTTAGCTACTGTTTCTGTCTATCCGGTCTTTTCTTCGTGACAGCTCAGTAAATAAATCTTTATTACGATGTTTTTTGATAACATTGCATTTAACAACCACTTAATTTTTAAATTAATTTTCGGCTAACTACCATTTGACATTGACGTTAATTTTTTTGGTACTAAGTACCGCCCGATATTGATACATTACAATCACGAGGGAAAAAAAACAGTCAATCCTTTGTCAATTAGTGTAGTCATAATGTTTCCTTACTTAGAACCCTTGCTCTACATAATTAATTTTGTTGAAAGCCAAAACAAAGCAGTTCACTAATAAATGATGAAATTGATCACATAAGTATCAACATTCAATGACAATGGGTAACTAAAGACAAAAAATAAATTAGTTAAGACATGAGATTTGAGCCCACGACTTTGACCTTGACCTTTTGATTTATGTACGTAATTTTAGATAATTTTGTTTGAGCACTTACGTTTGCCAACATTTTTGGTGCAAGCTCCTAACAAATTGACGATGTTGACATGCTTCCCGAGATGCACCATTATCTTTAGTTCCGAAGCCAGTGCTTTGATGTAAATATTGTCGGCGGTTTTTTTCACCATCTTGACTGCTACAGTTGTTGTGTCTTCAGCATTGATTATCCCTCGAGCTTCGGCTTTATACACCACTCCAAAAGCACCAGCACCCAGTTGTGCTCCTATGATAACACATGGTACATTTTATAACAAAGCATTGGGAACTTGCATGCGCCTATTACATAAAGATTAGGTCTGAGTTTGAAAATTTGGCCTATTTTGGTAAAGATTCCATCAAAAATGCTATCCTCGTTGGCATTGAAGAATTAAATATGTAGGTGTGATATTGCAACACCTGAAATATTACACACCAGAATTCATTAAAGACAGAAAGCTCTAAGATAATTACCCAAAGTAAGTTTATCTGGAGGGAATTCAAACTTGTCGTCGTATGGCAACAATTCTGCTTGCTCATCTATACCCAAGTCCGGGTTCAAAGATTTGGTGGCACCCTCCTTAAAGTACAGCAGACCAGCAGCCGCTAATTCCTTGCGGAACCGCTTCTCTTTCTTCACCTTCCAGATCAAGTAGACCACCAGGATGATCAACGCTATGAAGACAATCCCAATGGCACTAAGGTAAGCTTGTTTGTATGGTGACTTTCCTTGGCCTGTTTCTATAATGAAGAAATACACGGAATAGGATTATAATATTTTAAGTAACTTATTCCAAATAACGTCGGTCTGGTTATTATGCCTTTATTGGAACCGTGATTTTCGAAGTTTTTATTGACTCCTATAAATCTAACACCAAGTTCTATACTAACAGTTGCAATCTAAATTGTAGCAAACAATAGTAGCTGACTGACTAATATTAGCTGAAAATCATACTTATAGCATGTTTCATCATCCAGCCTATATACGTCCCACTGCAGGGTTTGGGCTATTAGTTCCCACGCGGGCCCAGTGTGGATTGGGAACTTCACACACAACATTGAATTGCTTCGTCGCTATGTGCAGGTTTCCTCACGATGTTTTCTTTCACCGAATAGCATGTTTACTTCTGCATTAATATTGTCTTGTTGATTTATAAGAAAATTAGTTAAATCTAATTTTGTAAAAAAAGAAGATTTGAAGTCATCCATTCGTTAATCTTATTGTGAAACTCACTGATATTGACGATGTAGGATTTTTTTGCATCAATGCCGTGGTCAAAGCTGGAGTCCCCACTTTTTGCGATGCACTCGTACTCATCGGTCGTGTCGTCTTCTTTTTTAAAAGTGTAAGTAGAATTAACAGTCGTATGATTCAATACTGAGACTGTAATGTTATTAATAAATGCTTGACCATTCTGTAAATAAACAATTAAAAAAACTTAATATCAACAACAGACTAATATTTCTTTCAAAATATATTGTACAGATCGGGCTTTTAACCATAATCATTAGGGTGTCCCAAAAAAATCAAAGTTCTTTTTTTTTAACGCATACCCTCTTAATTTGTTAGAATGGTGTTGAAACAATAATAAACGAAATTTGGTGTAGGTGGGATGACAGTAACCCGTGCCGACTTGCATCGGAACTTGTCAATACTTCGAACTACGGCGGAAGCGCTTGAACGATTGATGTGCTTGTGTAACCTATCTTCAGTTACAGTAATTTTGTCGTTTTTGTTCAGTCAAGATGTCAGGTGAATTGCGCAGTTCTGAAAAGGATATATTTTTAAAAGATTACGCAAAATACCAAACAACGGGATCTAAACTTACTTCTAATATCAGCAGTCTTAGCAGTGGTATTTTACAACATTCGTGAAGTTCATTTGACTGTAAGTGAAAGCTAATCTCTGTGTTCGCGAGTGTACCGCATATTAGGGAAAAATGCGTGTACCATTTATATTTTCCTAATTGTATAAAAAATCTAATAAATTGGCCAAGTGCGAGTTGGACTCGCGCACGAAGAAGGGCTCTGTACCAAAAACAGCAAAAAAAAAAGTTTTTTCTATGGCAGCCCCCCTTAATTATTATTATTATTTTGTTTTTAGTATTTGTTGTTGTAGTATCAATACAAACATATAGTCTGTAAAAATTTCAACTGCCTAGCTATCACGGTTCTTGAGATACACAGCACACAGAATGGCGACCACTAAAAACGGTCAAAATATCACGTTTTTTCTATGGGACCCCCCTTAATTATTATTATTATTTTGATTTTAGTATTTGTTGTTATAGCGGCAAACAAAATACATCATCTGTGAAAATTTCAATTGCCTAGCTCTTATGGTTCTTGAGATACAGCTTGATGACAAACGGACATACCTAACAGTTAAAGAGGAACAAAAGTAATTTTCATTACGCTGTGCACAAGAACACAGGAAAATTAAAAAAAGTAACTTTAAAAAGGAAATTCGTAGAATAATGTTTTTTCATGTAAATTATTAAATAGTAATGAGTTTCGGGTACACTAGCGTTTTATTTGACTCACAAACTCGAACTACATAAAAGTTTCCATACTAGCCAGTACAAAATTTCATATGTTTGTTTGGCATCAAGGCGGCACCTGATGTCGTGATCCAATCACAATAATATTTCATAATTAAGCTAACAAGACTATTTAGAAAAAAAATAGAGGGTATGCGTTTTTATTTTCGAGAAAAAAAAATCCTCCCTTATGTCTTGGGACACCCTAATAATCATATTAAACCTATTACTAGACAGAAAAGAAAGATAGAACAACGTTTATTAGCACTAATTCGTAACAGATACAGACAATTAGCACAAAGTAAATAAAAAAATAAACATATGTAATAATTATAAGACTACCTTACTTCTCTATGTAATTACTAAAGATGTACCGAATAGCACATAGGATAGTTTTGAGTGGTTCAGTGTTCAGTTGGAAATTCAGGTTCTCAGCAATACGATTGATAAAGGCAAGCGTAAATTTTTAGTGCAAAATTCAATATATGAAAAGGTAACAATGCGTCAATAATAAGATTTACCTTTGTCCAGAAGATTTTAGGCGGAGGCACCGCTTCAGCAACGCAAGAAATTTGAACTGTATGTCCATAAATAACTTCTTTGGTTTCTGATTCCAATACTGGGACCTTCATATTAGGTGGGTATAGATCTGTTAGAAATTAATACGTATTCATAATTTCATTCTGTAAGTATGTATTTAGGTATAGTATGCGTAGATTCTCAAAATCAAAAAGTGTTAATTAAGACTACATTAAAAGTATCTCACTCAAAGTACCAACTCCAACTAGAAATCACTTCGTTGAAATAAGGGTGTGAATTCTTCAAACAATAATCTGATCAGTTTGTAAGCAAAGTTATGGAATGACATAACTGCAGCACCAAGTTACTTTACGTTTCACCATAAAAACTATAGAATACTGAAATACCAATAAAAAGTAATTTCCATTAACTTTTTATATCCTATGAATGCTTCTTGTAAATCGAGTAACAATGCCGGCTAAAGACGGCATGTGTAAACACTAACACTAAAAATACTTTGTTTAGCTTACCTGCAACTGTAATGGAAACCGTTTCATTTTGCTCAGATTCATCAGTTGCGTTGTATCCAACACACATGTAGTCGCCGGCTTGACTTTGGGTTATTCTCTCTATTTTCAATACTGCGATGTAGGATAGAGAACTATTGTAGTATTCCACTGTTTCAGTCATGACGGGGATATGTAAAAAAATAGTAAATTTGAATAATAGGTCGTCAAATATTTAAGTTCAATTTTAGTATATTTAGGAGGCCGCTAAATATACTAAAATACAAAATATCTAAAGACGGTAACATGTCACAAAGTCAGTAAATCAATTGTTTTTTTGTACACAATGTTCTTCCGAATTCAAAGCGGTGGCGCGTAGTGTGACTTTGGTAGTAACCGCCACGACTCCCGACTAGCCCGATACATTTCGAGCTAAACTTGATTTAAGACTCGATTATCTTTATTTTTCATTATTAATGACATGAGTCTTGCGGTACTTTTATGTTCAAAGCGTGTTAATTAAATTAAAGCAGTGTTTAGAATGATAAAATTTGATTTAACACCTATTCTTATCAGATAGCTATCTATGGCTATGAACTCATCGAAATTATAAAACTTTTCATAAATAAAGACCAATAGACTTACCCATATTATCAGGCAATTCAGCATAATCGGGTCCGGGTCCCAGCCAGGTCACAGAAGAAAAGGCATATTTGGAAGCCAGGCATTTGATTTTAACAAACTGATTTTCGTAAACCCATTTTTGTTTCCTTCCATTAACGTATTCACAGTCAGGAATACCGAAACCATCGGCAATCTCGTCAACAAGGAACCTTCTCTGTACAAAACTATTCGTCACTCTCTCGTTGATTGTATTCGTAGCGCTACATTGTATAGTGCCTGATCTGCTAACTGCCATCTTAAGGGTCGATATAACTTTATACTCAAATACTTTGTTGATGCCCTGTGAAAAGTTTGAAAAGGTTTGACAATGCCAGGTTTCTGAATCTGGAAAATTTACATGATTGGCACAGCCTAATGGCAACAGCGCCGAACATTGACCCGAAGAAGGTACAATTGGAGTTCAGACGGTCAGCTGCAGAGAAAATATACCAAGTAAGTACAGGGGGTTATTTTTCTCTGTTGATCACTGTATAAAAATGTTATTTTGACACTTCATGTTAAGAAAATTCTTCGTCACATACATAAACCGACTTGTTAAAAGTAAGGTATTTTAGACAAGACGCGTTTGATATGGATCCTAATGTTTTTTATGAATATCACTTTATATTTTAATTTTAAGCAGTAGATACAATTTGTAGTCGTTGAAATTAAAGATACTATAACACAGTAGGGGTATTATCACAAGGGGCCTGCGAGGGGTTGAGCAATTTACAAAAGAAATCTTACTGTTTCGTTTTTAAGTTCATTCGTGTCATCATCCACAAATGACCATACAACTGTCGGTACAGGGTACCCAGTCACATCACACCGCAATGTAGCTGTTGTGCCAACCAGCTTCCTGTCCGGAGGCAAATCGAACTGAATCCTTGGAGTATCTACGGAAATAAAATAAAGTTACAAAAAAAGAAAAAAGTTCTCATTTAGTATTTTGTACCAAAGTTCGCAGAATAGTAAAATACTCTCCTGCATTAGTTTGTACTTCAATTTATAGAGAGAAGATATTGATAACTTGGAAAACCAAATATGTAATGAGCCGCTAGACGCAGTAGGCAACTTTTTACATACCTAACTTTTAATTACTTAGTTTAACTGATACTTTACTATATACCTACGTGAAACGATAACTTTGATGGATACAATTAAATGTGGATCGGTCACTGTTGATGGAGTTGAGCTGATAGACTACGCCAGGACACATCCTCAAATAGTTCCATTTTTGAAATAAAACTATTTTTGGCCAGTAATAACAACATATTGTAAAAAAAATTGTAAGCATACCTGCTACGTATAAGGTGTAAGTCAGCGTTTTCGTTAAATTTCTTGTTTTTGCTTCAATGGTGTAATTTCCAGTGTCGTAAATATTCAAAGCGGAGACTACTAGCTTGGGATTGCCTGTTAAGGTTCTCGTTATAATATATTTGGAACTGTCTGTAATAGTAATGTTGTTGTCTTTATAGCTGCAAAAAACGGTAGCATTAATAACGAATAGTCATAATTCACAAACTTTTTTAAACAGGAATACTTAGAGAGGAAAAAATGTATACTGCATAATCGAGAATGATGCAAATGTGGTCTAAAACTGAATGTTATAAAAGATAGTATTTTTGTGTTTCTGGACCTTTCGATTTAATCCGATTGAAATAAGTGTTATATGTGCTTTGTAGCTTTACTTAAGAGTTTACCTAGCCTAAACTAATCGGATATATCCTACTAATCCTACTAATATTATAAATGTGAAAGTTTGTGAGTATGTTTGGATGTTTAGATGTTTGGATGTTTGGATGTTTGTTACTCTTTAACGCAAAAAGTACTGAATGGATTTTAATGAAACTTAACAGTAATGTAGTTTATACATCAGAATAGCACATAGGCTACAATTTATAAAGATTTTTTTTGAATTTTCTAAAATATGACGATAAGTGTCGAGAGAGTAGGAAAAAATTTACTATCTGCTGGCTATTCTGGCGGGCGCTTCCTACTAATAATTCCAAAATCTCTTCTCTGTTAGCCCGAATTTAACGCGTGCAAAGCCGCGGGCAAAAGCTAGTTTATTATATTTGTTGATTTTATACTCACAAACGGTATGTAGCAGGAGGGTAAGCATTTAGAGTGTACAGGAAGCTGAATTCTGCGTTGCTGGTGTTGATAACCAAATTGTTTCCATTAGTGAGATTAAGAAACGGTTTTTCTGAAAGGATAAATTAGAGTATTATTGTTACGAATACATTACATTTGCAACCACGTTACTAAACATTTTAAGCAAGTATTTTTAATTTTTTTCGTTACATTTGCAATTGGCAGGTCAACAGTGCTAGCTGAGATTTAACTAACAATTTAAACCATCCACAAAAAAAATAATTTAATCAAATCCCAGGATTGTAATCAGGGTAAGTACTCTTCTACTTTAAAGGGTTATCATTATCAGACTAAAAAAAGGAAAGTTACCATTTTAATTGCCGCGTACTTCAATAATTTAGTTTGGCTAATAATAAATGAAAACAAAAGTGATAACTTTCACTAGTTGTAGACAACTTAAATGAGATGCTTTAAATTACTTTTGGCTATTTTAATTTACGCACCTGCGAAATTCATCGTCCATTTAGCTATGAGAGGCCTGCCATTGTTTTTTGTTTTAGCTGTGCAGTAATAAAGCCCAGAGTCAGTCTTCTTGGCATTCTTAACATATATAGCTCGGTAGAGCATCCCATGAAGGGTCTCATTTTCATTTGAGTTAATGTCAACCTTAAAATAAAATGTCCATTTAAATCTTAATAAATATATGTACTTGCATTTTTGGTTCTTTGTACGGATCGAACTGCAAATTAGTTGAATATACCCTAAACATGAGTCCTAAACCTATATTAAATGGGAGTACAGTCGCGTGCATTAATATGTAAACGTTTCCTAATTTCCAAAAATATGTACCCACACAAGGCATCATAATTAAGTACACAAATTCACATCATTTTGTACGGTGAATTTTTATACATAATTAAGATACGTTATGTGGATACATACTTTTGGAAATTAGGAAACGTTTACATATTATTGCACGCGACTGTACATATTTTTATGCTTTTAATTTACCTGATCGATCAGGTAAGCGCAGGCTCATATCTTTGAACTACCTAAAATCGAAATACTTTCCGGCTATGTTGCTGGAAATGGGTTAGAGATCACGGGTGGGTATGTAAAGCTTGCGAGAAAAATCTACATCTATATTAAACTTCTTAACCGTGTCATTCAAGCCATTACAAGTTAAGTTATGGCTGCATTTTAACGAATTGTTTTTGTTCAATTCTTTCGCGAAAACTACTGGCTCCGGATTTTGTTACAATGTTTCAAATTATTATCACTTTACAAATTTTTAATCCGTCTTACCGTTAAAGTGGTTTCATGTGTAATGAGAAAGTCGGATTTTTTTTATAAATTTTTGCTAGATAGGTACTTGATAATTTATACTCATGGCGGACCAATTTGGATGTACATAATAATGATAATGGTACAAGCGAGTTCAAACCCTAGACCTTAATTTTTAGACCATAATTATCCTGTCATCGCTTTTAGCTATCCGGACGCTATTTTTTGTCACTCTAAACACTATAGACATGAGGCCGTTATGGACATGAAATGAAAGTACCTTGAATATTTCATATTCAACATTTCGTTCGAAGCATACTTTACTTTGCTTTTTAATTTAATAATACTGCATTCAAAATCAAATTCGATATCGCTCATAAATTCCGAAAAATTCGGAAGTGCGAGCCCGGGGTTTGAACCCATGACCCTCTGCTTGAGAGGCCACAGGTCGAACCGCTGGGCTACCACGGCTAAGTTATTATTTATTTAAAGCTTATTTTTAGATAAGTTTAACAGTAATCTATACTAATATTATAAAGCTGAAGAGTTTGTTTGTTTGTTTGAACGCGCTAATCTCAGGAACTACTAATTCGAATTGAAAAATTATTTTTGTGTTGGATAGACCATTTATCGAGGAAGGCTTTAGGCTATTACATCACGCTGAAACCAATAGCAGCGAAGAAATATTGGAAAATGTGGAAAAAAACTGGGAAAATTAGTCACTATTGGACGCGAACGGAGTCGCGGGCACAGCTAGTGTTTTATATGTATTAAATTTGTGTTAGTAAATGTCATCCCTTGTTTATTTTATTTTTTGACAACGTTCTCTATATTATTCCCGTTCGTACAGTATTACCAAACAAAGAATGCTTCACCATGTACAGTCGCGTGCATTAATATGTAAACGTTTCCTAATTTCCAAAAATATGTACCCACATATGGCATCTTAATTAAGTATACAAATAATGATAATTTCGTACGGTGAATTTGTATACATAATTAAGATACGTTATGTGGATACATACTTTTGGAAATGAGGAAACGTTTACATATTATTGCACGCGACTGTACGTACCTGCGTAATAAATCAGTTTTGTTGCGCGAGAAACTTCGATCTACCAATGATAAAAGAGATTTTTTCGCGCGCCGAACACTTGCATTGTGATTGGTTATTGATTGAAGTCTCAGACAGATGACCTTTGACAGATCTGATGTCTAGCATCCCAGCGCCAAATGCGTCGAGTAGCCGAACTAGTGTGCATAGCAAGCAAAATTGTGCTCAGAGCGTTTGTAAATAAAATTGAATATAGATAAATAACTCGTTCGGCTACTCTCGGATATCGTTCTGCGCTTCTTGGCGCAGACGGTAACAGCCGATGTGACTTATTTATTTTCTTGAGAATACTGTACTAGAAGTGAAAACTGTTAAGTACTATATAAATAAAAGAAATACATACCTCGCTGCAATCCCCTCGAGGGATGGTCCATTCAAGGGAAATAGCCGAATTCGATTTGTATGTAACTGTACAGTTTAGTGATATTGTTTCACCTTCGAGAAAGTGTTCATATTTAGCAACTATTCTCGGTTTAGCGACAGACTCTGCTTCTACTGCAAAAAAATCGTTTGTCAACACAACATTATTAAATATGTAAAATATACAAAAAAAGGAAAAATCGAGAAATGCAGACATGAACAATAGTAACACAGATTTGTGGTAGCTGGTTTTAAAGTAACTTGGTTTGCAAATTTTTGTTTGATTTAAGGGGCTACCAAATATGTTTTACTATTCTCAATCAGCACAGATCTCTTCCTATATTGAAACAAAGACTAGTTTCTACCACATTCATCGGTGACTGAGTAATGTAATGTTTTATTGAACAACATTAATTAGGTAAATTTAGTGTAGCAACCGTCCTACAGACAGATATGACGAACACAATATTCAATGACTTATATAACAACAATGAAAATATAAATGAACATTTTACATTTACGGTTCCTTAACAAATGCAACTGATTAAATTATTAGTTAGGCTTGTGCACAAATGAATAATGCATAATCATACACCGAAGGAAAGAGAAAGAAACTAAAGTAAGCAAGCAGCAGGCAACATGAAACACAGATTGGTCAACTAAACAAAACAAAGAATTAGTACGAACAAAAAACACAGAACGAAAAATGAACAAAGTGTAACACCACCACACCATGCTACCTCGTTAGGTGACAATTTCATCACTACTTACGAGCCTTGCGTAAATACAAAGTGGCAATTTTCGAAGAGTTTTGGGTGCCTCGGAGACCTTCGCACAGGTAAGTGTACGACTTATGCACTTTGATTAAAAACCCAATCTTTGGAGAGTTTCCTAGTATATGTGGTCTCTTGTTACCCGTCTGCTCTGGTTTCTTGTATCGTCAAATAAATATTTAATGGTTAGTATCAACGTTTATATTACGCTATTTACAAAATATGAGAAGTTTTTCAATTTTAACTTAACTTAAATATCCGTTTCACAAAAAGCAAGTGAAAAGTTTATTAAAATTGAAAAACTGCAATACCACTTCCACGAAAATGTTTGTCATTTATTAGCACAAATAAGCACTTCATGTTTTTGTGTTTGTATTTTAGACACACAAATATTGTACGATAGCGGATTTTTTTCTTCAAAGGATTACTAAAGCAATAGATACTTAATCAATTTCCATGAGGATGGAAGTTATAATTTCCGTGCAAAGGTATGTAGTTAGTGTTATGTTAAAAAATGCAGCACATTGTCTAAACACCTACGTTTTTGCAAAATAAAGGTTTTTTCATTTGCACTCGCGCCCTTCGTGGCATTTTCACTACTACATTGACCAGTTAGGACGCGTATGTTCGAATCAAAATCAAAGACGTCACTGTCTAGTATAAATCCAATTTTTACATTGTATTGCTCATGTTTAATGTCTGTGAAATCCTGTTCATCAAAAATGTTGTGACCTTTATGAAAGTGAAAATGATAATCATGCCATTTAGCCAAAAGCTTTCTGCTAATTTGCCTGGCGGCTAATTCTTTCCATGCAGGGAATCAATTCGACTGCACATAATATTCTGCATCAGATTTTGTGTTTATTTATTATGCGTAGGCACTGTCATTCTCTGTTAATATTTAATAACAAACATGCAACTTCAGTAAAATTAATTGTCAAATGTTTCAAGTTAATCAATTACAATGTCTTAAAATCCTCAATTACACTACACAACAATGTGAGTTCACAAGATAATGTGCAACGGTTTCGGTAGATCATTTTAATATTTCTAAAGATACGTACCACGGTCAAAGAAACTTGAATATCTGGATAGGTTGGTTTACATTCGATAACTATCTTGGAACCAGATACGACTGAAACGATCTCTCTCATTGGTGCGAGTAATTCTTTCGAATCTAAAATCACGACATGAAGCAGTTAAACTATTTGCAAGAATGTTGTATAGTTTTTTTATGAAGTGAGACTCGTGGCTCAAATTGTAGTCTCACCGTTGACGAAGACGTAAGTGTAAGCAATGTGCTCGGTATTTGCGGGTTCCTCGAGGAGGTCGGCTAGGACTTCTGACGCGTTCACCTGGTCGTCAAAACAGGCGAAATACCCAACCGCGTACTGGTCCACTTCGTACATGTCCAGTGCTATTTCGAACCCATACTCAACGTCAGACGGTGCCACATTCCTTGTCGTCGTTGTAAAATTACCGAACTTCTCTTCTGCCACATCTTGTTGTTTAAATTGCAAGGGTCGCTTTCCTTTACATCGAATAGTATAGTTTTGACCTTTGTCTAATTTAATTTCATTTGGTGCCAAAATAATTGGACCGTCCGATTGTTGTGCATCTGAAAAGGACAACATGGTCTCGTTTACGTTATTTTTTTAAACCGCTACTGACGTGTTCAGAATCCCGAATAGTTGTACAATTTTTGCCTAACTAATTTCATTGCCTTTCAATTGTAAACTAATCATCAGCTAGTTTGATTCCCAGTTTGCATTTAACATAGATCTATATGTAATCCAATTATGAGACCTTGTTGTTCTAACCCATCGCGCTCACAAAGTCAACTTTACCTTGATGAATTGTAGGTAACTTTTTACGTAAGTACACCTAATCATGTTACTGGAGTAAACATCGCGAGCATTGCCATCAAGTTGGGTCAGACACGTGTCATGTCAATCGACGAGGGGAAATTTACTCCTATCAGGCGTAAGAACAAGAGGTGAGGCGACGAGCTTATCATGCTAATGGCAGCGGTAACTTGACCCGCAGCCGCTGCTGCCGCGCACCTATCCTATCGAAAACACTATTAATTAGCAGCGTTCGTCAGGGCGCGACACAGGTGCGGTCAACATTCGGCAAATTAATCCTACCAGTTGAACGGCAAACAAACCGCTCCGCGACGCTACTTGGTGATAACGGTAATTGATCGTATCAAACTCTGAAAACAACCACCAATTAACTGATTAGGACCCTGCGGTTCTACTTATCAGAGAATTAGAAGTCATCACATAAAGTGACAGCCATGACGTCTTTGCTGAACGACACGTGTTTGTCTAGACTCCTAATCAATTATTATAGTAATGTGACGACTAGCTTATTGGACGCATTAGTGTAACAAGCTGGTTGAAAGCATTTTTATTATTGCTCCATTTAGTAACTAATTGCCGGTAAGTGATACATACTCCTACCTACATAACTCTCCTAGTTACAGAATGCAAAGACTGAACAACACGTTTTGTTGTCTCATATTTTAATAGTTTCATGACACCAGTAACAAAACAACTACGTAAGTAGACAATAAAAACTAAATTTAAATAGCTAAGTCAAAAATCAAAGGCTGCTTTGTAATTTTTTCTGTCAAGAAAATGATTTGATTACCTAGGGTCATTTCGCCGGTTCGCGTCCATCCCCCAGTTCGCGTCCATTCTACGTATCTTCCTTTGAAAATCCTCGAAAATAAGTAAACTAACACACCAATCAAACAAAAAATATTTACCGCTACTACCTCAATGTATGAAGCACATGCACAAATTAACAAAAGATCCGTCCGTTAATACCAATACCGTCAAAAAAAATAGTTAGTTTCGGCTGTTGAACAAGGGAGCACTTCACGCGGGATATTTAGATAAAAAATAGCGTGCAGCGGTGCGTTCGATGGTTAATTTCTTATAGTTATCTGTGAATTTTAGGACACATAGCCGTTTCTAGACTTTGTTAATGAAAAAAGGAATAAGATTAATTATGACTGTGCTTATTTTTTTTTCATTTAACTGTTAAAATAAGGTGGACGCGAATTGATCCATCGGATTTACAAAACTTCCAGTTTGCGTCCACTGTGGACGCAAACTATACCCACAGACGGGAATGAGAAACCAATTTGCGTCCACCATTTTTGTTCAATACACTTGCTTGTAAAATAATTAAATATGCATTGTTTATTATAACTGTATTTTTTTTCAATTGGGCTATGTTTATAAATCGATTTTTAAAATAAAGGAGTAAATTCTTTGTTTTTTATTTTCTATTTAAGAGGAGTTTTTCTAAGACAAAAAATATGGAAAAGATAACATACTCTCTGTGTCTCAAAGGTTGGCTGTAAGAGATCCCTTAAGGGATAAGTCCGCGTTTGTACTTTACCGTTTTTCTTGAATGTTTTGTAAGACTTCTTATTTTGTAGAATAAAGTGTTTACTTACCTACTTAATTTAAAGAAAGTTAAGTGAAAAAAGAGAGACGAGTGGATTTATAAGATAACATACATACAACATACCTAACATACTTATGTTCCCAAACGGGCTAGGCAGAGCATACGAAACGTGCTTACATAAATACATATTCTCACGCCTGTATTCCCATGAGGGGTAGGCAGAGTACATGAATTCAGAAAATTCAGTGCCACGTTTAGCTAAGTCAGGGTAAGCAGATGGTTAAACGTGATATTGCAGTGACAGGTTGCTAGCCCATCGCCCACTATACACTAACCCTTTCCCAGAGTCGACTCTTACGACACCTACGGGAAGAAAGGGGGAGGTGCTATTCTAACCCGGCACCACCAACACGGGGCGCAAAACGTGACATAGACAAAACCATGATTATGACTATTTCACGCTTTGCAGCCCCTTCTATCTAGCGTAATTTTAGATTTGATAACAGGTGGAGGATGTATAACAGTGACAGGTTGCTAGCCTGTCGCTTAAGGCATACCTGAACCTTGTTGAAAATTTTACAGATAACTCACGTTTATTAGATCGATTTTAACTCGACATGTTTCCGGCTAATTCGTAGCCCTTTCATCTAAGAAATCGCGCGAAGAGAGCGGAGGCACGCAGTGCGCGTTTGGCAGCAGCAGCCGCCGCGGCTCCTAGATGAAGGGCTACGAATTAGCCCGAAACATGTCGAGCTAAACACGATTTAATAAACGTGAATTATCCGTAAAATTTTCAACATGAGTGAGCCTCACGGTAGTTTAACATACCCGAACCTTTTTTTTTTTTATATTTGTAAGATACATAAATACAATACACATAACATGCAATGAAGATGCTATTACTAATACTGTAAAACATCATACTTACACCACGCTTTTAATCCCAAATGGGGCAGGCAGAGCACATGAAACGTTACATTGACAAAACAATGACTAAGTATTTACGTTTCGTGGCCACTTCTAGCATATATTTTTTTCGATTTTAAGGTGGCAGGTATAATAGTGACAGGATAGCCTGTCGCATAATTTTAAGTTCAATCAACGTTGAAAAGCATTATTTTTAAGTGTTTTTTTTATAAAATTTCGATTTTTAATATTTAGTTACATTCTTCAATTTAATAATAAATAGTAAATAAATGACGAAATTGTTAAAATACATTTTTTCTTGTCAAATACAAAACAACACCCCTATATTCCTATTCAAAAGTGGTGGACGCAAACTGGTCCAGGGGTGGACGCGAACTGGATTTTGTGGACGCAAACTGGGTGAAACGCCTATTTCTGAAGTTTTTCTCTTTAATAAAAAACATACGATGTTTGGAACAAAACTAAAAATTGAATCTCAAAATAGACTAATATAATGATCATATGACATAAATACTTCGTAGAAATTAGTTATAGAACATTTTTATTTTTGCTGTCAAACTTGCCAACCGCACTAAATGGACGCGAACCGGCGAAATGACCCTATATGTTTGTAATAAATAATACCACTACAGATTATATTGTTATCATATAAAAAATACTGTCTTTGTACATACATACATACATATTCTCACGCCTGTGTTCCCAAGAGGGGTAGGCAGAGCACATGAATTCAAAAATCCAGTGCCCCGTTTAGCAATTTCAGGGTAACCAGATGGTCAAACGTGATATTGCAGTGACAGGTTACTGTCTTTGTGTTTAATTTAACTCTTTTGCTAGCGATCTGGCTTTACACCCGCTCTTAACTAAAAGTGTTTATCTTAAAACAAACTAATAAAAACAATGTTTGAAATGTATCAAGATCAGTAGATTAAGATAGAATATATTCGTTTCTTATATTTTGCGACACTGCTTCATAATCAATTAACTAACTTTTCAGGTATCATTCTGATAAAAACATTCAGTATCAGAACCACTGAATCAATCAAGGATGAAATTTGTCGCAGCTCCTTATTGCGAAACTAAGAATATTTTTCAAACATAGCTAACAGTGAAAATTGAAAATGTATTTAAGCTTAATTAGTGAATCTATTGTAGGAATAATACGTATACACATAAAATACTTTGACGTTTGTGTGTTGATATCGCCTCAGTAACAATGTAGGTAGATATCTAAAATGAAACTAAAGCATACAATACATACTAACGAGCGGATACGTCTGATATGAGACCAAGCGAGCTTCCTGCAGATGCTGGAACTGTTCTAGAATGAGGTATTTCCTTTCATAAAGTAATATAGGAGCGAATTATTTTTTCAAGATTGGATCTTGGTGATATACAAAAGCAGTCTCAAAAATCCGACTTCACAACTTATTGCGAGTGATGTCAAGACAAATCTTGAATTTGATTTGTCTTCAAAAGGGAGGAAGGATTACTAAAATATGAAAACTATTGAAGGCATCTATCGTCTGAATACATTCCATTTTTAATTAATTTATATTCATATTCATATTCATTTATTAGGCAAAATCCAAGTACACGCATAATTACAATTAGGTACAGGAACCCTAGCAGGGTATAGCCAGTTATAATACTTACATCTAGGTACATACATTCAATGGATCAATCCACCATACTAAACTTCTAACTGCCTAACTTATACATAATAATATTCCAGTAGATACGTGAAATCTATACTGGCGTTTTTAATCACACCATAATTAACTGTGATAAGTCCAATTGGTTGGTTACTGTGTCAGAGTCATTGACCTCGAAACTGGTTAAGGTCAGTTCAATAAACAAGTGAACATGCTTAATTATGCCCATATTCAAAACTTGGATGCTTACAAATTCGGATTTCTTCGTAAGACCGGCGTCATATTGTATCAGTTATGGAAACAGATAAAATTCGACACTTCTATTATATTAAGTTTTAATTTATATTTGTTCGTATGGTCAGACATAAGACCTTTAGTAGGAATGTGACTTGTGTTGCAGTTAGATAGATAAGGCGTCACGTGCTTCTGTTTATCTCATCTAAGGACTGAAAAGGCTACGCTAAAAATAATATAGTCGGTATCACTTACAGTTCTATCAAACCGCTCTTAGATAGCGATTGCCTCGTGTCCAACACAAAATCCTCTACTTCGATAAGGGTCAACAAGAGGGCAACTAGCTTTACGATCTTTAGCATGATTGACGCGATAAGAACAAACGACATCAGTCTGATAGTGATACCAAAATCACGATCTATTATATTTAATGTCAATTTTCTATCCGTTAACTGATAAAATACAGCAAAATAACGACAGGGCTCTTTCAACTATTGTGGAACGATAATAAATGTCCTCTTTTTACGTCCCAGCATTACGTTGAATTCGTCAAATGGCAAGCTTCTTATGAAGCAAAAATGAGAGATAAATGGCCCCACTGTGACGATGACAAGTGATTATTATTGTTGGCACCCCGCGTGGTGCCACTTGCTCCCAACTATTCTGTGAACTTTGCCGATAATAATATCGAAACGGGATGCGATTCAGGCTAATCCCTCCGAGAGGAAATACCGAGTCACTAATAAACAAAGTTAGATACACTTCGAAATAGGCTGGCTGGCTTCACGTTTTGTACCTAATACCTTTGCACCCGCAGTGTTATCATAATTCTAAGTTAGCCGTGTCAACAAAATAATCAAATCTGGTAATACCAGGCCAAATAGGGGTATCGTTCATTACAAGTAGGTAGGTGCGTGTCATAATGTAAATATTGTCACTCCATGCATGTATGGACTGTTTGTAAACGAACATGATAATACAACAATATGGTTTGTGGACCCGATTAAAATCCCACTGAACGAAATGATATCGATAAAAACTATGGCGCACAGAATGAATCACAGGCGTAACAATGGTTCCTTTTAAGAAATACGTGATATTATGAGAATCCATTGCATGAGTCATCCCGTACTCGTAAACACCAGACGCGTCTGTGAGGCTGAGGGTGTATAACTGTCTTACTCATGCAGCGACCCGGGGATGTGAGTAGACAAAGTTTAAAATTTTGAAGGCACTTAGTCGGTTCGGCTATGGCCACATGCTGATAAAAAGTTTTAAGATCACAAGATGCTATAACAATGTGGGCATCGTCCCACGCCTCTTAGCAAAACAGGTTTTCTTCTACTGGCTGTTTTGACGGCGTCGCTATAGGTACCTCAAGTTTCTTTTCGTTATTTGCTTAAATTACGACGTTCACATCAATATTAATACTACATCTACAATACTTATACTGTTATCGACAATGTTAAACCATTTTACAGACAATTTGCCAACTGAGCACAAAATGTTAGCACTCGCAAAAGCATTCCGTGGAAGCTACCATATCAAAACCCCATTAGCTAAGCGCTGTCGTCCGTAGACACCGCTCAAACTAGTCTGGCGCTAGCAAAATTATATATAGGTTTCGGGATGAAAATTAAGGATTTATGCATAAATCCTTCATTTTATAATAGTTTTCTAGGGTGATTGACCTCAATTTTCATGTCGGAACCTATTACTGAGGCTTATCTTTACATTGAGACTTCGTTTGGACAAAATATGTGCAATTAGGATTTTGTGAGTGATACATTTTTCAAAGAGAATATCTGGCAGTCAATAGTCGAAGTTTTATTCGATTAATATTAGCCTTCCAATAATTTTGTAACTAGTTAATCAAATTAACTAACATCAAAACATGAGAACCCCAGACATTTAAATGGACCCATATCTGTGAGAGCCACGATGCAACACACACACACTTGTTAATATTTACTCTCTAACGTTGATTCCTAACACACTGACTGCATAATGATCCAGCGACGAAGAATCAAATTTTCCATTCGCAATGACAATAATTAATTTGACACTTCAACGCTAGAACAGCCCCATATGCTATCTTCTTTAACTTTACGATCATTGATCGCGTAATTACGAACATATTTTACCAAACGATATGACAACGTAAAGGTAAGCCGTATTCAGTAAGCTTGTCTATTAGTTAACCTTTCATTATCACAACAAGCGCAAATTCAGTTTTGCTGTAACTGGGGAGTAAATATGAAAATTGTGCAAGTTATTATTGCTAGAATATCAGTGTCATGCCAAAGCCTTTTCATAGTAAATTACTAAATTTTAGACTGAATTTATATTATGATGACATTAATTTTATCTAATGACGATATACAATCGAGAGCCACTAGATACTTAAATATAAAAAAATATGTATTGATATCTGACATTTAGACACCTTTCTCTGAATAGGTAGACTCAAAAAAATCTTTCTAAGTATAGTAGGTATATCTTACGCATTCGACCGTTATCACTGTCAGATCGTAAAAGTACATAGAGAGGCATCACATACATTATCAGGGGTCGGATTTTTCATCGCATGATCCGAGGCAAGAAAACAATGGAGTCGATATTAAAATTAAATTATTATTTAAACCATACTCACACTCATTCATTTAATTAAGAATGAAATTAAATTATAAATATAATAAATCGTTATGAGTAGAAATAAATTACATTGTAAATGAAAATAAAGTAAGATAAAACATTACTTTTATTTTGTGCATCTAGTTTACAATATCCATAAAGCTTGTAGATACAGGAATGAGTGCCTCAAAATCTTGACAAGGTATGACATGTGCATTGTCCATTTCAAAATTACAATTGTAAAACGAGTAAATAATGGCAAAATTTTCCATATTTTAATTTTATTCAGTAAGATTAATTTTCGATTAACATTTTTAATCTGTTAACCTGCACAAGGGGCAAAGTATTACGGGACTAAGAAAATTAGTGAGTATGAGTATGAATATGAATTAAAAGTTTAATGTTAATATCGACTCCATAGTTTTCTTGCCTCGGATCATGCGATGAAAAATCCGACCCCTGTACATTATGGTGTCGGGTTTAAAATGTCATCTCTCCATTACTTAAAAAAATATAGACGTGCCTACTTAGTCTCTTCTCTCTACCTAAATACAACATGTTGGAACAAATTATTTGAATCCACCATATTTTACACATACAACATAGAAGTAGTAAATCTCTGTGTGTATAATGCACAACGCATTTGTGTTAACACGACGCGGAATCGAAATAGATAATTTATGTGTAGTTTAGTAATACAACGAAGACCACTCCAGTGCAAGTGTGCAATCTGTGAAATTTTGTAAAAATGTCATACAAAATTTTACTACCATCGGATGTTTAGTAACGTAGCATTTTACGTCGATAACCCAGGAACTATTCGAATTAGGTAATCAATGTTGCAAGGTATTTTACTGAATCACCCAAATATTTTACAAATTTTAAATATTTGGCTTACTTAATTAGGTACATGGAATTTTCTATCAAGGAAATTATTTTATTTCATGTTTCTGATAAACTAAATCACTAGCCACCAAATGTATAAAAATTCCATTTGAGATTCGGATTTTCCCGCTTCAAATGCAATTATAGATTAAATATCTATAATTAGATAAACCTAAACAGTTCCTACCCGACTTATCGGAAAATAATAAATTTGCGGGTCCTATTGATTGACATATCCCGTAACGAGTAAGGATAACTATTTATACATATAACTATGTGCGCTTATCCATGTGTATGTGTAGTCTATAAGAATTTCTCGGTATTTTTATCACAAGTACTCATAAATCTGTGCAATCAGTTTAACCTAACCTCTAACTTCGCGACAAGTTTTCGTGAAGGCCAACGTATACCTATTTAGGTGCCTAATTGTAATTGTACTTGGGTAAATTCGGCCTGGTAGTGAATTGTAGTCCTTGATGTTTATAAGTGTAAATGACATTGAACCTGAGTAAAGTAAAATGAGAAACTTTATCCATGCGTATTTATAATTCAAGCAATATTATCATTATCAAGATTTGTTTTGAAATTATCACTGGCTGGTAAATAATGCTTGTCATTTACCTACGATTATTTTACCAAAGTCAAGTCGTAGTATTGATTTGTTCATTTGACATAGATTATTATTTAAAATTAATAGTGGGTAGGTACCTACTTAATACTGTTACTGATCTGAGTGTTTCAATGTTGCTAAATTCATGGTTCACTTTTAATGATTTTGACCTGGCAACAGGATGAAAAAATACGCTCCTATGAATAAAAGCTAAGACTGAATGAAGATTTTATTTCTTTTGTTATCTCGCCTGAATAGAATCGTTAAGTTACAGAAACCCTTTCAGGACATTCAGTCAATATTTGAGCAGGATAAGGAAAGCAAGACGTTAACTGTTGTTAACCCAAACCGCCGTGATAATTGCTCTGGATCTACCTATCTTCAAAATAATTAATGAAAACAACCATCGGGGACGGTGTTACCAAAGAAAAAACTCTATCGTCATTTGAAAGGTAGATCATTATCCAGATTATATCTATTATATTTGGGTATAAAATTTTCTCAGTTAGGTTCTAAAACAAGTACTTCTAATATATTTTTTAGTATTTTTAAACCTATTCCTGTCATCATGATCATCATCGTATGTACGGCTTCACCTATTCTTACGTACCTAGATAGGTATCAAGTGAATGAAAACCTGTATCTTCTAATCCTAATCTTTTTAGTGATTCTACGTTTGATTTATACATAAACCTATCTACCTAGATAGTAGATAGGTAGGTAAAATCAATCAAAGATGAGTAATGTTTATTTATTGCTAATTTTGTCATGTTTCTCATTAATTGTTATTTTCAATTTTCAAAGGCTAAAATTGATCATGTTTTTTCCTGCCAGTTTTCGCGCGTAGTAATTGTTGTGCAGAGCAAACGAAAGAATGTGTTAACTGTACGCTCTTTTGAATACCCAAGACCCATAATACGCGCTATGCTGTTTACGAACTCCAAGTTGGTATTCCGATTGACCTAATAAAAACCTTGCTACCTGCATAATCGCGGAGTTCAATTAGGATCACAAACTGTTATAACTTCGTAATCTTTATCATTATCAGCATTTAAGTTAGTAAAGCGCATATTTCTGTTAAAGTTATTATTATTTGACAAATGAACCATTAGAAAAGGCTTTGGGATTAACACTGACACAAGAACAAGGTGCATCAAGATATCAAATGACCGTGTACTATTAATTATAAACAAGTTTTTAAATGAAGACTCAGAAAGATCGAGGGACAGAAGTTGCGTGTATTAAACATGTTACATTGGGCATTCGGCAAGATTTTAAATCAAACCTGATGTGACCACGAGAGCGGCGAGCAAGCACCAGCTCCACAGCTCGATCATAGTGACCATCTCTGCTCGTCCGGGAGATCTCAAACAACTTGGTAAAACTTATTACCACTGTTGTCCTTTGTTTACATCGTTACTTATTTTAACCCAAATGCCAAAGTGTAACCACTTCGAAGAGCCGTACAGCACGCCTTCATCTATTATTAGAATCAGCGAATTCCACAGATTATTCACCGTAAAGTCGCAATCACTATTGTAAACACTACTTTGTTACACTGAATCACCAGTTTTTAACCATATGGGTCGAAAACTTTCGTTTCGTATCGCATTCACGTGCGACAGTGCGCATTATTGAGAAAATAAACACTGTTTAACATAATTCACAATAAAGGTTAAAGAAGTTGCGGGGAATATTGTAGCGAGCCACGTGATAAGGTTAAACGTGAATGACGCGACCGGCTCTCGGAACGTTGGTGACGGAATGCTGCATAGCACAGCCGAGGTGTGGACTCGGCGAGCGTCGGTGGCGGCCGGCAGACGCGCGCCCGCCTGCCTCGCACTCCGCGCGCTGCAACCATATCAAATCCAAAAGCGAGATAACATAAAATCCAACGACAAATTTACTTTATCATACACGCATATGAATTCAGATAACGATATAATGTTCCGTAAAATTGCTAAACTCGGGTACTGCAATGCATGTTTGATAACTCAGCGTTAATCAAACGACAGCGAAGTATTGGTTATTACGAAATAACGCTGTGAACGATGACTTTATGAGATGTTGCATGTATGTAATGGGTAGCATGATGTGGCGAAAAGTTAACCATGAGTACTTAACAGCCATTTAGGAAATGGATTCTTCCCAAACATATTAAAATAATTAGGTACACGCTAAATAGCCAAACATACGAGCACAACTGAATTTTAACTATTGAGAACAATAAACTAATACAAAGAATCTGTTAATGGAGCCAAACGTAAAACAGTTGAGAACTATACACTAATACAAAGAATATGTTAAAATTGTATGCTACACAATGTATTTTTTCCAGACTAAGCTCTAATTTCGTTAAAAATAATATTTTGTTTGACTACCGTCTACAAGATGCACAAATAAAGCACTCATACTACATCTACCCACTTATTGTATACCCGTAAGTAGTTTTTTCGCGTCAAAACTTTTTCGACAAAAACGTTGATTTTTACTTAACCTACGCTAAACTGATTTTGACTTATATGATTGCTTGCTTGAATAAAAATTAAGAACAAAAGTGCATTTTACTTCCTAGTCTTACAATTTTACGAGAATTATCCAATGACACACAATTACAATCAATCTCTTTAAAAAAATTCATCACTTTGCACCAAGGTTGCGAGTGGCAGACCAAATACTGACGGAATTACTTTTAAATAAGAAAACTATCTTCAATTGCCTTGATTAATGGTCCTTGGTCCCACCATCAGTCGTGTGTAGCCTGAAAAAAATATCGAGATGTTTTCTCGTGATTAGAAAAATATTGGTATCTCTCTATTTTCACAATTTATCTTACTTAAATAAGGAAACTACTGTTTTTTTAACCTTTGTTAGATTACTTCATTAGGAAAGTAAATACATAAGTACTTACCCTACACAACACGTTGTGTTATAAGGAATAATTCAAACACTTATAAATTTATTACTTTTGAAACATAAACTCACACTCAAGGCTTTAAATGTGAGTGTTTATAGTTAAAAACATTCAACCCCATGTTGCGTGAACTAGTATTATTTACAACATACATCCAACACTTATTACAACTGCTTATTTTCACTAGACATTGCTCGTAAATGTTTACGAAACTTTCTCGAAAATAACATGCGTATGTTATGTCTTAAAATATGGGGACTGACAGAAAGGGCGTGCCATAAAACATGTCTTTACTAAGTTGTTGTAAAATATTTATATACATAATAATATACACAAAATATGTAGTCTGCTTTTTAACATTTCAGACTGATGTGTTATAGACAAAGCTGAAATTAAAATAAGAGAAGAACTACAAATAGATCCATTCACAATTCAAATTGAAGCCGTATGAAATAAGTATTCTAAATAGATACATGACGAACGTTACGATTCTGGTGTGGCATCTTTCATACAATTTCATACAGTAACAACTGGTGAGTGTGCAGTGGGTTACATTACGCGTCAGCACCTGGTATACACCGGCTTTATAACTAATGATAGTAGCACAATTTATAAGGAAATGAAACGTAATTGTGCTGAACAGATATTGTTTTGTTTTGTAAATGAAAACAATGCCAGTTTGTAAATTCAATATTATGGTCACTCCGCAGTTCAGGTACGTAATCTTTGGCTAAACATGCCATTGGAAAAACCCGTCATAACTCATTGCTACATTACCATTAAATTGGTGTTTGTTCGTATCTTAAATGAGATAATGTAGGTAGTTTGAAAATTATCTACAACAGATAGTGCAATCAGAAATAAAATACACTTTGCGGACAGCTCGATATGACATCTCCCAAAATGCTGTGCTATCTTCATTTCTGTTTACCTCGCGATAACGATTGCGATAGCCGATAATGCTCCGGATTTGCAATTATTTTTAGTGTAACTTGTAATTGGCGATGGATGAACTGAAGTAGGTAGAACTAGGATTTTATTACATTTTGGCAAAGACAAGGTCTCCGAATATGCTGCTTGGGGAAGTGGTATAGCTTTTCGCTACATACTTACCTGGTCAATGTCTCGTTTGAGTAAAATGTCATACATACATACCTACATACATCACGCCAAAACATAGACAAAACCATGAGTATTTCACCTCTCTTGGCCACTTCCAGCATTCTGTTATAATTTTAATTTGGCAGGAATAATATTTAAAGGTTGCCAGCCTATCGTCTAAAATATAGCTTAACCTGTTTCCTTAGTCGCCTCTTACGACATCCACGGAAGAAATGGAGAGATGTCCTATGTTTAACTATTTAAGGTAGAAGATGTCTTTCTCATCATGTCACATAGTTTTGAAAAAACCGCTACACCTATTCAACGACTTAGATCAATCATGTGAAAAGTTTATTATACGTACATACTTAATCATTGTGCCCATCTAATTTAAATTATGGATATTCACTTTCATGCTTTTAATAATGCAGAGTCTAGCAAACTACCGTGTAAGTGAAATTAATGGAATTCATTAAGTTATTAGCGATGCCACACGCAATATTTATGGTGTATTTTTTTACAATAAGTAACGTAACCTTTATGCTGAACTAACTTTAACATGACGAACTTAAGTTATTAAGTTCGAGGAGTTTTTTGAAAGCCGTGTTTCCTACAGCCCTGTGTATGTGCGTTTATAATAACAATAGTCTCGAAATTGGCTGCAACTAATTTTGGTTCGTACCTATATCCACAAAAGGATCACTATCCAAAATATAATTTGATTTCCTCAAATACTCTACTTCATGGATGTCGTAAGAGGCGTATATTTTTGGAAGTATATTTTAGGAGACAGGCTAGTAGCCAGTCACTACTGTAGCTAGCTTTTAACTTGAAACCTAAAAAATATGCTACAAGTGGTCACGAATTGTGAATTAATAGTCTTGATTTTTGTCTATGTGGGATTTAGTGTTAGGGCACACTTTACCCCATTTGGGAATACAAGCGATCACGCTTCACTCTATGTATTATAGTTTTAGCTTTTTAAAGCTGTAAATCAGGTAGCCTAAGTAAACTCATATTAAATGCAGCGTTTATTATTGTTTACTTTTAACCTGTTTGACGTCATCGATTGAAACCTTGAACTATCAAACTATCGACGTACAGATGCGTAGGAAGAAAAGTACTGCTGGTGTTAATTTGAGCCAGTACAACTACAAACTAAATGTTTGAGCAACTAATAAGAACAGTAAATGCAAAGCCCTTCAACTTGCCCAGAGTTCAACGACACCTCTTACTTGAAGTCTAAATCGGAATCTATTTCGATTCGTCTGAACATGCGCCGAGATGTATAAATTTGATAGATGTTACGATCTTTGCCAGACACAACAATTTACAAATATCTATTCCAAGTGCCGTTTTAACAATATATTAAAATGCAAAATATTAAACTGTCTCTCTAGAAGTGTATTCAATTCGACGGTGAGAAGGTAAACCTAATTTTACTATCGAAAGGTACCATTTTGAGTAATTCAATTTAATTAAAAAAGTTTTAGCTCAGTTGGTTTAGTCTCAGTCCCCGTGTGGTGCCGGGTTAGAATAGCACCTCCCCCTTTCTTCCCGTGGGTGTCGTAAGAGGCGACTCAGGGAAAGGGTTAGTGTATTGTGGGCGATGGGCTAGCAACCTGTCACTACAATCTCACGTTTAACTATCTGGTTACCCTGAAATTGCTAAACGTGGCACTGGATTTTTGAATTCATGTGCTCTGCCTACCCCTTTTGGGAATACGGGCGTGAGAATATGTATGTATATGTATGTAGTTTTAGCTTGATTTTTCTAGCTATTATTTTAGTTAAAACACATTTCAACGTTAATAACGTGATAATTATATAGAGATAGAGATTAAGTAATAAAAAGATGAAATAGTCTCAGATATATTTATATAGGTCGGAATACTTAGAGATCCCAATTCAGATTAACGATGCGGTAACGACAAAATAATAAAAATAACACTGAGACCTAACAGATTTTACTACCGAATCAGTTTCAATGTCAAATTAATAAACTCGTTACATATGAGGCATGACAGCACCGTACCTATAGCTGAGGCCTGGTAAGATCAACCGGGGCTCCCAAAATAGCCTCCATTGTCATGTTTATTGATTGGCTTGCCTAAGGTGACTGTAATATTTTGCAAATTGGCCTAGTTTAAATTCTTTCCTTGTTTTTTTTTACATAATGTACATACATTACGCCTGTATTCTCAAATGGGTAGGCAGAGCACACGAAACGCTACATGGAGAAAACTATGACTATTTCGCATTTCGTGGCCACTTCTAGTATATTTTTAGGATTTGTGTGGGCAGGAATAATATTGACAGGTTGCTAGCCTGTCACCTAAAATTTACCTTAACCTAATTCCTTGGTCTCCTCTTCCGACATCTACGAAAGAAAAAATAGAGGGGTGTTATTCTAAATTCTTGCGGAACGTGGTAAAGTAGGTAATCGAGAATTTGTGTCCACTTTCACAGTAAATTAAATTATAAAAACACCAACATCATCATGATCATCATCTCAGCCAAAACACGTCCACTGCTGAACACAGGCTTCTCCTTTGAACTTCCTTAATATACTTGCCGGTTCGAAGCGACCTGCATCCAGCGTCTTTCGGCGACTTTTGTGTGGTCGTATGTCCGACATCGTAAAAACTTTCTCAAACGGGAAGACTGAAAGTTTTCAGATGTTACTCTTAATTTGACACACGACTGGTAAAATAATTGAAATCGACGGTAGGTTGACAGTTGTAAACGTACGAGAAAATTACAAAATCATACCGTTTTAATATTGTAGTAATAATGGAAGTACAGGAACATACAGACCCATAAATTGTTGTCAGCGCTAAGTTTCATTACACTTCGTTACTTACATTTCGATTCACATTGTTGCAAAACTCGTAAATCGAAAACTTGGAAGTTATATTCGCAAGGCGGATCGCCTGTTATACTTTTTAATTAAGCAAGTAGGCAAGTTGCCACGTAACATTAATTCTACAAATTGGTCTTAATGACAATTGCCATACACTAGGGCGTCGTAGGCTGTAGCGTCGCGTTGTACCTTCGGACTTTGAGCATTTGCTCAACCGGAGGAGTACTATTTGAACAGGAAATACATAATTCTTTCTATCTACAGTGTGTTACCGGCGTGCGGGCATTTATTAAAACTGACGATAATATATCAAATTAGCAATCGTTTGCAAGTATTAGTATATCATAATTATTTAAAACAAAGCCACAAATGCAATTCTTCCATTTTCTGAGTCTTCAATGTATGCGTAACTTAACTTCACTTAACTTCCAGATAACACTAAGATGACATTAGATTTGTCATTTTGTGACAGAAACTTTACTGTACATTGCTTGCAATTAAACTTTTCTTAGAAAAGTAACGCAATGTGAAATTTTGTTTTTTAATGCAATTAAGCTAATGGTTAGATTAACAAACCGCATCTCTTAACACTGCTTCAAGAAATGCCCGCACGCCGGTAACACACTGTATAAAAAAGGACCGTGTCCCGTAGATTAAGCTCTGTGTAAACTGAATTCAAATTTCAAGTTTAGCTAAATAACCGTTTTTTTTTTTTCATATACAAAACAGGCATGAATAATGAAAATGAAATTATTAAGTGTAGCATATTTTAATTTTCACCTTAGTATCGACAGTTTGGAATATTCTGTGATATTCGGGTGGATTTCGATGACACTTTAGCATTCGCAATAATGTATAAAATTATCTTACGCCAACATAATGACGATACCAATTTACCGTCACGCTGTCCCAAACCATTGAATTTAGAACACTATAAGTAACGAGCTTTACGCACGCAATCCAACTCACGTGTTAGACAATAAGCCTACACTAATGGCCGCTATTACCCATACTCAATCTATCTACATTATCGCACTTCTAAAGATAAAGAAATGACATATCTACACCTGCCCGTCATCTTCTTATCTCAAGTAGAGTTGAAGTTACAACTCGAGATAGGCTGAATGCTAGGCCTGTTCCTGAGTGTAGGCTGCCCTCGACGTCTCCTGTAGCACACACTCTCCAAGCTCATGTTCAAGGCCTTGACCTGTCGCGTGCTGTTATTTTAAATGTTACCATTTCCAGAGGTCGCGTAAACGTTACTACAACCGTCAGCATCAATAATTTGAATGGCTTTGTCCAAGCAATGTAGATCTTTGACTTTGGAGTTAACACACAAAAAATCAATTACACTTCATGCATTTTTTGCTCATCGGCGGTTCTTGGTCAATGGTTATCCATTGTATTCACACCAGAGTATAGTAGGTACTACAGTAAAGGTGCCTTGAAATTTATTGCTGTCGCACGGACGTAGATAGAATTGAAAATCGCAACTGATTCTCGACTGCAGCTCTGGAAAATATTTTAAAATCAAAGTTTCCTTTTCGACTTCCGAAATTGGCCATTGTAACAAAATTCAAAAAATAATGTAAGAAGGAAATCTTCTGGCGTACTATTTATCTTTGAAAAATCGTTTATCTTTATACTACTTATACAATCAACTGGAGCTTGTAAAAACAGGAAAAATGTTTTAGCTGTTGTGTAACGGAAGAATTCGTACGAATTATAGGAAAACTACTCGTTGGCCACCTAGCTGACGTCATAAACACCTTCCTTTGCCAAACAATTACCTCTTCCTACGTACACAAATATAATATTATTATGGCGGTAACACCAACAAAAACACAAAAAATAGTCGAATTCATCATTCCAGCCAGAGGACTCCCACTCACGTCCTCCAACTTAAATATATTTGACTGGAAGATTTTGGTAACTTAAGTTTTATTTAACTTATCCCCTTATAGTGCGTTACCTGACAGGTAAATCTTAGACGCATTCTGAAAACACCAGGGGAGTTATTTTATTAATTATCTAATCTAAGAATGTAAATTCGTCGATGAACTCGACATCGAGGTGTCAAAATTAGCTGTATTTGTATGAAAAATTTGACAGCTCATCGACGAGTTTAATTACCCGCGTTACAAAATAACACCTCAGAGCACAAAAGTACGCAAAATGCTGAAACTACATTTTTTATTTCTTTTACCCAATGCATTTTATTTTGTAAATAATGTAAACATTGTAAAATACAGCACAAAAATGCGTTTACTAACAATTTGACAAAACATTTCAGAGCAAAGTAACTCTATAACCTCAATAAAGACATTAGAGACGATTCTATCGTTATTAATAAACTAAATGTATTGACCGAGTCGCCTGTCTATGATATTGGAGTGAAGTAATATTTGTTAAAGATGATTAATTATGTTTAACTAGAAACATAAACTAGTAATTCTACGAACCGATTATTTATCAGATGGTATGGTTTTTACTTCTTTGCCGATATCTAGTACTTTTGACGAAACAATATTTACAAATTTGTATTTTACAAGCCTAGCTTTAACTGTCTTCATAATATATTTGTTACAAAAATAAACCAGCGGTTTGAAAACAAAACATTAGTTTGTCAACTTTCCTCAAGGACGGTTGATTATGCAAGGTCATAAGTATTAAGTTTAACGTCTTTCTTTGCGTGCCTAATGCCTTATCAAATATCTCCCATCGGCTTGACGTGTTTTAGCATCCATTACGTTTTATATCAGTACATAATGAAAATTATACTGGCATGAATAAAGTTTGGTTCAACATTTTTACGTTAATCATGTGACAAAATTATGACTGCGAAATACCAAACGAAGAAAATCCTCATAGATTATTTTATACAGTGTTTTGTTTCATACAGTGACTTCATTTAAAGAGGTGTTAAAATATATGTGCTACTAACACAAAAAATAAAAGAAATATGTGGGTAGGTAGTCAAAAAGAAACTTGGTCAGTTTTCAAATAGTGAAGGTACCTAAGTCCGCGCGTCACTTTTACCATCACTAATATTACCAAGTTTATTGCCGACCACTATACAATTCAATAATTTTAACACTCGACTTCAATACCTGTGAGCTTAGTACTCGTACACCAACACGCGCGAATTAGACGTTTTAGTTAGACAGTGACAGCTACAATCCGCTCGCGACTTGCCTAGCACCATGCCGTGCTGTCGGCTGGGTACAACCAAATCTCATTCTTTGTTTCTGTTAATTTGCTTTGTATCTATAGTTAGCTGGTATTTATCTTTCAACGGAAGCAAAGGCGGGTATGCGTACAACTTACATACTTACGCGCTGACTGACACATTAACTGATACACGCGCTCAAGATAAAACAGCACGCATTCCAACAATAGACACCGTGTACAAATAGCAACGGGACGTAAATAACTCTCCCCTGCGTTAGATTAGATAAGTAGGATGCACTTCGCATATTTCCAAGTATCGCGACCAACCCTCAACCTTGCTTTTCACCTTGTAATCTGCATTTCAATTAAAGCGATCAATACGCAGCGTAATGGATTACTAATAAAATAGGCCATTGTGTAAAGGGTTTTACACTTTGTTTATTTTCACAATTAAAAAAAACTTATTCAATATCATGGGTGCTCTCAATACAATTAGAAAAAAAATGCAAAATTTTACATAAAAAAATTGTGATTCTGTATGGAAGAAAAACAAGCTTTGGGTGTATTTCTGGGACAGTTTTTTAACTATCTATTACCATTGTGCTATTGATTCTCATCTGAGTAGCATCTTAGCATGGCGTAACGATTCGCTCGTTGTCCTGTCCTAAGCCTACAAATGTTAATCTCATTTGCTTGAATTGGCCCTAAGTCAACTGTTATGAAAGTAGATTGTTACAAAAACGCGCTGCTGGTGGCGCTGCTAACTTATCAAGTACCACTTGTACATTGATTGTAGTGTTAGCACAAAGGCTATCGAGTCTGTTACTTAATGTCAACGATTACATATTTTATACTAGAGACAATGTGGCGTAATTCTCTAACGTAAATAACTAAACTCGTCGAAGAGCTCGCCATCGAGATGTCAAATCTGAATGGAGAACTAGAAAGCTCGACGTCGATTTTAGTTACTTAAGTTAGAGAATGATATCACTATACCAGGCTTCGCTTTAACTAGCGACGCGTCCGTCAGGGACAAATATTCATTTGGTTTATTGACACCCCCGGACCGGAGTGCGTCAATCAGTCTGGGGGCGTAACCGCACTTCATTACTAGACCTTTCATTAAGAGCTAGCGTGAGGTCAAATCGCAAGTCGAAAAGCACAATTTTGCTCAGCTAAAACAAATAGTAAGAAGGTTTTTTTTATGGTCATTCTCATTACAGTCATTACTACAGCAAAAAATGCTAGTGATTTTTTTTGCCAGAAACTTGGAATCAAATGATCACAATGTCTGATTTGTGACCAATTTCTATTTCATTTTCGTACTTCATTTATCGTTAAGCTAAACATTCAAACACTGTAATATCTATACATGACTCAGTGATTTAATTTGCATTATTTGATAAACTCGAGTAGTTCTCGATTAACAAAGTAAAATGCTTTACTTAAAATGATAGCATTTTTTTTACTGACTAGTTTACGAAAATTCGCAGGCTTTATACCCGCTCTTAAACCTCGTAAGTTATAATTTTGGTGTCGTTGACTTTTATACGTGTGGGATTTGGTAGGTGTTACTAATAGAGACGTGACACATTGAACATTTTCCACATTATTGTTTTGTTTTCTTTCAGATTTTTTTGAACCCGCAAACTTTTTTAACAAACTATTTAGTAGACTTTTAATCTTCGTCGCAGTCTGCATGGTTTTTCGTGATGTTTTCCTTCAAAGAATAAACTCGTGGTAAATATCAAGTATTTCAATGTTGTGTGTTACGTTCCCATCCGCACTAAATCCGCTTGGGTGCTATGGTCCATACTCTCTCATACTGAGAGGAGGCATGCGCCCAGCTTGCAGTGGAATATGGGTTGATTACGGTGTAGCATAATAGAAATAATGGACTTTCCTAAAATATGTTCTAGGAAGAAGATCGATTAAGGTTAATTGACTCGTCAGTAACTCTACTTATCTATTCCAGCCAGAAAAGGAGAAACCTATATATGTATACTTCTAACGTAACAATTCTACAGAGATTATTACAAAATTTAAGGTAATTTACTATATTTTAATAATTTAATCCTGTACTCTGCAAATTGGGTATCTGTTTGTTGCCTTACTTAATTAGCTTTGTAGATAGTCTCTATACATAATAATATAATATTATCTGAAGCGGTAAATGCCATAAAATATATGGGTCGATCAACTTTTTCTTGTCCCGAACAAAGATTTTTTCTAAAAAAAAAAACTTTGAATATCTTATACTTTTAGGCTTTTACTGGGTAGAGTTTTTATTAAAGTTTGGTTTTTCAATACGAGACGCGAACTTTTATTGGTATTTTAATGCTTTTTGTAGTTCTAAAGCAAGGTATGGCGTGATTTATGTCCCCTGGGTAACTTTGCATAAATCAAATAAAACTGCATAAAATCAAAAAAATAAATAATGTATTAGATAAATAAACAAAAACTTTGAACTCCTACAATGTTAAACAAAGTAAAATCCTTTCCATTTTTTGACAATGATGACAAATTGTGTCTCCTGAGTCACTGATGACTAAAACTAGTTTTCTTTTTTTAATATTTTCTATATTACTCACAAAAACTAAGTATTTCCGGAAAATATGTTAACTTAATCAAACGACGATTGTAAATTAAAAGAATAATTGTAACTTTATCTCTTCTTTAAGGAGTTATAGCAAATAATAAACATATTTTTTTGGGGGACATCATGGTTTTCCCAGAGACAAAATCGGTGACTCAAGAGACAATTTTTGCTTCATCGCGTGATTTTTTGTTTTTGATCTTGTTTGTAATACTCTAATGATGTTTAATGGAACAAACAAAGACAGTTTCTTGAAAAAAATTAAACAACAAGAGAGATGTTCAGTCAGGCTAGTGTAGAAAACATCAAAAGCGAAACAATAAAATTTTGCCGTATATCGCCAAATATATCTAAGCAAAGTATTATAGCAACAATTGAATACGTCCCAAAATAGTATAAAATGCATTGCATCATATTTAAGTGCTGTAATCAGAAATTAACTAATAAATGTCTCTGGAGTCACCATTTTTGTCTCTTGAGTCACCGGAAAAGTGACTCTGGGGACCAGTCAGCTAAGAGACAATCAAGGAATAAACGTAAATTTTCGAAACGTTTGCAAAAATACCTAACTTAAATATGTTGCTATAGAATATTAGACCCAAAAGCCATACTTCAATATCAAAAACAATTAAAATCCGCAAAACACTTACAAAATATCGTAGTTAGCTAGCGGACAGACAATAAAAACACCCATCCCCTCTTCGCGGTCCGGATGAAATGGCCGAGAATACTGAAGACTAACGTGCTGGCGGCCCATGGCATGTGGTTTCCAGATCGGTTTCCTATTGCCTAAGCGCATAATGCGCCTTAAGCTTAACGACTTTTTGTAGTTTTTGTACGGTGAGTTAGGGGACTTGAATACGTTCAATGTTTTAGGGACACGTGAAAACATTTTTTTGTAGAGAAATCTATTAAAGCTAGCCAAAATTATACCATTGTGTATGAAAGTAAACACATTTACCTATTCAATTATGTCTTAAAATTAAAGTGTGTAGAATGGTTTTTTGTTTTGCTATGTAAAAAAGCATCATCAACTAACGTTGGGGACATACTTTTTTTGTATGGGAAGTCAAAGTAGTCCCCTGGGAAACCAAAAAAAAAACAACAAATTTATAACTATTTCTTGTTTTATATGATGTTACTAGTTTAATTATTCACTTAGTGAGTTGTACCGTCCGCTTTAATTAACTGGTTTGGAATAATTTAATCGTTATGATTTTTTCTTTCTGCGGGACACCATTTGACAAAGAATAGTTGATCGACCCATATTTATAATTTCCCCAGTATCCACATACCTACCTATCATTTAATAGCACAATTTGCAAATGTGTTTTTCCACGATGTGTTCAGACTGCGAAAATAAATTGTGCTGCTAGTAGCGTTTCATAATAAAAGAAAATAACGATCAATTACCTAAATTGCTGCTCCTCTCTACTGCTCAAAGGTTGGCTGGTAGAGATCCCTTTTGGGATAAGCCCGCCTTTGTACATTGTTCTTTTTTGTGAAACCTGTCTGTACCTTTTTATTTTATTTTGTACAATAAAGAGTTTTTTACTTTACTTTACTTACTCAATCACTCGATATTGGAATTCAACAGAAGTGTAAATTTAGAGATTCAGTGCGTTTGACTGCTTGAAATAGTCAAGTTTCAACTATTTTGCTACTCATTCAGCAAAGCAAATTGTTCTAAGATGTTTGTTATAAAAATATCAAAAGCAACTGTCATTTCTGTATTTGATCCGAGCATGCTAAATAAAGCCATGCCGCAAAATTGTCGTTCCAACTATACCACATAACTTTACCATCAAAGGCAAGGCATTCTAAAAATAGTAGCGAGAGCTAGAGATCTAAACTTCTCTATAGATAGCTGAGTACTTAGTGACCCCGTTTTATTTGAAATTACTTTCATTCCATTGGTTTGTAGCCACGTACTTTTATAGGACTATGTTTTTTTCTTTGGCGGTTGAGTTTCATGTTCGTAGGTAACATAACATGTGCATTGTGCGAGTAAGTGTGCTTGGCTTCAAAATTAGTAAAACAAATTTAATGCACTTTTCAGATTTCTTTTTTTACATTGAAAATTTCGGAAATTTCAAAGGGGCGCGTATACCCAACCACTTAAAATATTTTCGGGCAGTTTCTGGCAACCCTGTATAAAGCTATGGGTTGATTCTTAATAATCGATTTAAAATTATGTATTCATTCGTAAGCGTATAACAGATTCACACAAAGACAAAACAACAATCGGCATCCGTTTCAGATTATGTCAAGTCGGTGCAGAATTAATATCGTATAAATGAATCGTTAAAATCCAGGCCGGTTCAGACAGTTTACCGTATCTTTACTTTACCTATAGCTATCCAGTTTGCTAATCTAAGGCTGCGGCCCCACTGAACGTCCAATGATTATATATGTGTTAACTATTCTACGGTAGCGCCAAATAGGTATTTGTATTTTTCCAGGATTAAAATTGTCTAAGTTCTTTCTAAGAGTTCAATTTAAAGTGGTTCAGCTATTGAGCGTGAAAAGGTAAGAGACAGTCAGACAAAAAGAGTTACTTTTGCATCTGTAACATAAGTACTAAGGTCTACGGAAGGGATAGGCTTGTATTGCAAGTCAGGTGATGTGCTGTACTAGTGATGACTAAATGAACTGTTCAATCTGTAGCTTTTTAAAAAAATAGTGTGAAATAGTGTAACAATAAAAAAGGGCTAAGAAGTTTTGTATACAAATATATGTAACTCATTCATCATTCCAATGGTACTTCCTTGCTTTATCTTTTCCTTGTGCATTGGATATACACGTAGAAAAATATTTTCTTTCTTGTTTGTTTACGCGATATAGGCTCGCTTTAGAGGTGCACACAAAAGTACAGGCAGAAGCTACTAAAGCTAGCGTACCACTTTTGTCGGGCCTTAGCCTTATGCTGTACATGGCGTCACAGTGTGACGGCTCTTTCTGTGTACGTCAGAGGGTTGGGTTGTGACGAAATTTCAAGTAAATTAGATTGCAGTGTAATGTAATTAGTTGAACAGGATGACGAAATAGGGATGCAAAAAATAAAAGGTTTAGATGAGATTAGGTAAGGAAATACTTTAAGTCCCAGGAGAGAACGTAAGTATAGATTAGGTATATGTATAATTATGTAAATCCAAAGGCTTTACATAAGTTGTAATATAAGTCTTCTTATATGCTTAGGAGATGCGCCATAAAAAGTGTTTATAACTGTAAAAAAAACTAATTTACGACGGACTATATCCTAGTAAATCACCATTTTAGTGGGGCATTCAGGAATAGGATACGTCACCAAGTCACCATTTCGACCAGAGACATAAAATACTTAGTTGAGCGACCCAATCTTCTTATGAGTTTATTAGTTAACTAGAGACGCGCCCCGGCTTCGCCCGGATGCAACTCTAAAATTAACAGTGTTCTTGTGCTATATTATGGATGTACTTACCTATTACGTACACGTATAAACTTTCTTCTTGAATCACTCCTATCTATTAAAAAAACCTTATCAAAATCTGTTGCGTAGTTTTAAAGACCTAAGCATACATAGGGTGGACAGCGGAAAGGGACTTAGTTTTATATTAAGTAGCGATAGTGATATATCAAAAAAAAACTCAAAACCACCTAACGAATGTAAATGCGGTTTCACTACCAAAAATGCAACTTTCTCTAAAAAGCAATCACACTAACGGAAACAACCATGTGAAGCTAGGCTGAATCGCTTAGTGTCGTACCTATACAATAATTTCATACTTTATTCTGAGCTTCTGTAATATCATTACCACACCGTTTCGTCTCGTTAGAGCTCAGTTATTTCATTCAGAACTCGTACTCGTTCACATTAATTATGAATAAATTTTACAAACTGTCACGTGGATTATGCTTTGATTGAAAAACATTGATTATATAGTGGAAGCATAGTTCATCTGCTATTTACATTGATTGTTTACTTAATTAATGTTTTGCCTCTCGGAGATTTAATTTAAATTGATCTATTTATTTGTATTTGTATATCATTGTAATTTAATAACAAGAATACTAAAGATAATCAAACTATTATCTAGGACCTAGACTTAGAAACTTACCTACTCGTGTAATAAATTGTATAAGGTAAAGTCACCGGTAATGGAAAAAGAACCAGTAATGGACAATGACTCTTATTTACTACCCACTAAGGAAAAGTCATTTGTTTTACAACAATCAATTCACAACTCTATGGTGTTTAAATTATGAATGAAGTGTCCATTACTGGTGCTTGTCAGCTTAAACCGTCCATAACTGGTGCCGTTACCTTACGTTGCTTATCTGCTACACCACAAATAAATCTGGACCTTGATAACAATCTAGCCAGAACTCTTGAACCCTACCTTATGTAAAATGTATAAAAAAAAATTTTTTTTCGCCTCTATATTAAGACAAGTGACGTCGTCTTAATAAAACAACTAACGAAACAAATGTTAACAAAAAACCTCTAGAACTAAAAAATAGTCTGTCTAATAATATTAAGAAAAATGCAAAAAAAATTGTGTATTTATGTGTTGTCTTTGTTACTTTTTCACGCGCAAACTCCTGGACTAATTTGTTAAAATTTGGTAGGCTGGCAGCTAACAACGTGAATTAACATGTTACTTTTCATCCCAGAAAAATGTTGCGGACTGAAGCTAGCGAATTATATGCAAACGGAATCGCGGTCTCTAACATTTAAAAAAATACATGAAAGAATAATAAACACCAATCCCTCCGTACAAACTTTCGCGTTCATAATATTAGTAGGTAAGTAATACGGTTGATTGTACTGTATGTAAGACAACTAAACTGTTGTGACCCTGCTGGCACTGACTGCAAAATGGCGTCATCTTCCAACATAACGTCTCCAGTGTTGGTGTTGCCCTCTTCAACGAACATCTAATGGAATTCGCAGGACTTTTCAGGGTTTTTTACACTGATCCCAATTTTATCGTCGATCGTAAAGCATAGTGCGTGGGAATTACCATTGCCGCAAGGCCGCCATCTGGATACGATAGGTTTGGCCACGCATTGAATTAACAGAACATGACAACAATGTCATCATTTATTACAGCTGTCTCAGAGACTTATTAGGTATTATTCCAAGATAATTTATACTTCGGATGCGGTTCAGACGGCAGACAGCTGACAGCGTCTCAACTAATACAAGTCGCATTAAATTTCGTAAGTATTAAATTTTTTGCATTTTTTTTCTGTTGGTAATGGGAGGTTTTTGACTGTCATGTTTATTTATGAATGTATCACGTAATAACCGTAAATTGTTGCTTCTACTTTTGTATTTATTAGTTGTAACCTACCTATGGGTCATTGTCATAACCCTAAAAAAACATGTCCATTTGTAATATATCAGACATTTTTAATAATTGCATTTAATTTACATCA